>JAAAKG020201788.1:0-23464 GCA_010014905.2 Druon quercuslanigerum
TTTAGTTGAAAATTCAACTATTTTAGTAGGAAATTCAATTATTTGGTTAAAAATTAAACGATTTTGGATTAAAAATTTAACTTTTTTTGTAATAAGTTATTGTATTTTGTTAAAAATTTGTTAATGAAAAATGTTTAATTAAAAACTGACCTTTTCTATTAAAAAATTTTAAGATTGTGTTGAAAATTAATTTTTTTGTTCAAGATTATTTTTCTTAGTTAAAAATTAAACTACTTCATAGAGAATGTAACGGTTAGGTTGAAAATTAAAATATTTTCAAAAAAAATTTAATGCGTGGTAGAAAATTAACTTTTTGGCAGAAAATTCATAGTGTCGCGAGAAAAATTCAACTTTTTAATGGAAAATCCCACTATTTTGTTAAAAATTCGTCCGTTTAGGTAGAAAATTCATTTTTTTTTGTTTGAAAATTCATTTTTTTGCTGTGTATTTAAGTATTTTGTTCAAATATCGCCTGTATAACTTAATTTAACTGGTGCTTAATTTTTTTTTTTTAACATTATTTTTCGTAGTTAAGAATTGAAATTTTTTATTAGAAAATTCAACTGTTTTTTTTAATGAACATAGTAGAAAATTAATTTTGTTGTTGAAAATTCATAGTGTCAGGCAAAAAATTCAGCATTTTTTTCCTAGTTAAAAAATCGATGATTTTGGTAGAAAATTGACCTATTTTGTCTAAAATCAATACCACTAATTTGAAAAATTAATTACTTGGTAAATGATATGTTTTTTTTGTTGAAAATTATTCTTTTGAACAGAAATTGTGACTTTTATTTCTTGTAAAAAATGATCTTTTTTAGTTGAAAATTCAACTATTTTAGTAGGAAGTAAAGGTCTATAGGTGATTTTAAAACGATCATTTCCGGATTTTGAAACATGGACGCGCTTGAAGGTTTAAACCCTGTTTATTGTTCGATATTACATTTTTTGTTTCAAAATTCGTCTTTTTGATTCAAATTTCACTTTTTGATTTAAAATTTAAAATTTCTTTGAAGCAATCATTTCAGGATTTTTAAAAATTCACACGCTTTAAGGTTTTAAACTTGCTTTTTTCGCGGTATTGCTTTTTCTGGTTTAAAATTCATATTTTTAATTGAAATTTTATTTGCTCGATTAAAAATTTTACATTTCAATATAAAATTTCTCTTATTTTTTGAAAATTAACCTTTTTAGTTGAGAATTCGCCTTTTTATTTAAAAATTCATTTCTTCGATTGAAAATTCAACAATTCGGCCAAAAATCCTTTTTTGAAATTAAAAACAAATATTTCTCTGAAGCGACCATTTTTAAATGTTGCAACGCGCACAAGCTTTAAAGCTCACAACCTGCTTATTTTTCGGCATTGCTTTTTTGGTTTAAAATTTTTTTTTTTAATTTATTTTTTTAAGATCATTACTTTAATTGCAAATTTAACAATTCGGCAACAAAATATCTTTTTCTCAAATTAAAAAGACCTTTCTTTAAAGCGAATCATTTTCGTATCTGGCAACATGCACGCGCTTTAAGTTTCAAATCCTTTTTATTTAATGATATTTCACAGAATTCTTTTTTTTAATTGAAAATAAACATTTCTTCAAAACGATAATTTCCGGATTATTAAATACGGACCCGCTTGAAGTTTTAAACCTTCGAAATTTAAAACAAACATTTTTTTAAGCAATTATTTCCGGATTTTAAAATAATTACACGCTTTAAGGTTTAAGCCTTGTTTGTTTCGCGGTAATGCCTTTTCTGCTTTCAAATTTATCTTTTTATTTGAAAATTCATTTATTTGATTTAAAATTCAACAATTCGACCAAAAATGCTTTTTTTTAATTTAAAAAACAAATATGTGTCTGAAGCGACCATTTTGAGATTTTGCAAGACACACAAGCTTTAAAGCTTGCAACATGCTTATTTTGCAGCATTTTTTTTTGTTCAAAATTCGTATTTTTAATTGAGTTTTAATATTTAGATAACAATTTATCTTCTTTATCTGAGGATTCAATTGTTAATTAAAAAACTGCATGTCTTCCGTTGAAAATCTGTACTCTTTAATAAAAGATTAATTTTCTCCGATAAAAATTTAACAAATGGATTCAAAAATAAGCTTAATTATTAAGAAGTCATATTTTTAGTTGAAGATCTATCATTTTAGTTGAAATTTAATCTCTTTGATAGAAAATTTATTTATTTCATTATGGACCGGTTTGACATCAAAGAGTTGATTGTGCAGTTATTTCATCACGGATACGAGGTTTTCTAAAAGAATAAGAGACATATGCGACTTTATCGCTATGTTACAACTGTGTAGAAAATTCTCGAGAAAAGTAGATATTGCGGCAGGTATAATCTTGAAATGTTCTCAAGCACTCCCATATAGAATGTTAAGCTTTTATGATCCACCTCAAAGGAGGAAGTATAAGAACTGAGCTTTTCAATAGTTAGAATTGCCTCGTATCAAACTATCGGTAACGACACGTTCGTATTGACGATCGGAATGAAATATGATATATAGGTATTGGCGATCAATATCGCTTTCGCGGAACTGAAAATTCAACGCTACTGCCCTCAGGCTAAAGTTGAGATTGGCCGAACTTCTATAACATCCACTATTGCTATGTTGTCTGAGAAAACGCAATATCGCCACATAAACAGGGTATAAACCTTAAAGCGTGTGCTTCCTTCAAAATCCGGAAACGGCCGCTTCAAACGAATGTTTATTTTAAATTTAAAACAAAATCGCCAAACTGATAAAATTTGAATGATAAAAACGAACTTTCAATTTTACAAAATTTAACAGCAAATACATTTTCGAAGAAGATACGAGGTTTAATCTTTTGAGCGTGTGCGTGTTAAAAAATCCAAAAATGATCGCTTAAAAAAATTTTCTTTTAAGTTTCGAAAAAAAGTTTTCACCGTATTGTTAGATTTTCAAACAAATAAATTAAGGCTTAAATAAAAAGAACAATTCTCAACCAGAAAACGACAAATCGGGAAATAAAAAGGGTTTAAACCTTTAAGCGTGTGCATGTAGCAAAACCCGGAAATGATAGTTTCAAACAAATGGTGGTTTTAAAGTTTGAAAATAGGAATTGTTTACCAAATTGTTACATTCTTAATCGGAAAAATTAACTTTCATTTGGAAAGACGAATTTTTAACCACAAAATTTAATTTCGTGAAATAAACAAGCCTTTATCCTTGAAGCAAAAATATGAATGCTTTTTTTTTTTTTAAAGTAAATTTTTTTTACAGAATAGTAAAGTTTTTAATCAAGGAACTAAACTTTTAATTAAGACGAGGAACTTACAACCAGCAAATTCAATGTTGCAAATAAATTTGGTGTCAAAATTTAAGCGTGTCCGTGTTGCAAAATCCAAAAATGATCGCTTACAACAAATTTTCGTTTAAATTTCGAAAAAAAATTTTCACCGTATTGTTAGATTTTAAGGAAAATAAATTGGCGCCTAAATAAAATAAAAATTTTTAACCAGAAAACGAGAAATCGCGAAATAAGAACCTTCAAGCGTGTGCATGTTGTAAAACCCGGAAATGATAGGATCAAAAAAATGTTGGTTTTTATTTTTTTAAAAGGAATTTTTTACCGAAATGTTACATTTTTAATGGGAGAAATTAACTTTTATTACAGTAGAAGAATTTGTAACAGAATATTTAAGTTTTCAATCAAAGAACTGAACTTTTAATACAGACGATGAATTTACAACCAGGAAATTCAAAGTTGAAAATAAAATGGGTGTCAAAATTTAAGCGTGTGTGAGTTTAAAATGCGAAAACGATCGTTTCAAAAAAATCTTCGTTTCAAATTTCAAAATCAAAGTTATTATTTGCCGATTTGTTAAATTTTAATCAAATAAATGAACATTTAATTAAAAAGTACCCAGAAATCAAAATTGTTTGGAAATGATTGCTTCAGAAAGTGTTTACTTTAAAATTAAAAAAAAAACCTTTTTGCCGTATCATTGAATTTTCAATCATACTTTCAATTAAAAAGGCGAATTTCAAAAAAAAGAAGCAATACCGCGAAATAAGTTGGGCTTGAACCACCAAGCGTGTGCGTCTTGCAAAATGCGGAAATGGTCGCTTCAAAAAATTGTTTGTTTTAAATTTTGAAAAAAACTGTTTACCGAATTGATCAATTGTAAAATAATAAAATGAAATTTTAACTAAAATGGCGAAGTTCAAACCAGAAAATGCAACAGCGCCAAATAAACAGGGCTTAAGGCTTCAAGCGTGTGCGGGTTGCAAATTTCAAAAATGATCGCTTAAAATAAATTTTTGTTTTGATTTCAAAAATTTTTTTTAACCTGTTTGTGAAATATGCAATCAACGAAATGTACTTTAAATTAATGATGCGAATTTTAAAGCAGAAAATGCAATACTAAGAAAAAAGGGTTTAGACCTTCAAGCGTGTGCGTGTTACAAAATCCAATAATGTTCGCTTAAAAAAAATTTTCTATTAAGATTCGAAAAAAGGTTTTCACCGTATTGTTAGATTTTCAAGCAAATGAATTAACACTTAAATAAAACAAAAAAGTTTCCACCAGAAAACGAAAAATCGCAAAATAAAAAAGGTTTAAACCTTCAAGCGTGTGCATGTTGTAAAACCCGGAAATGAAAGGTTCAAAAAAATGTTCGTTTTAAATTTTAAAAAAGAAATTTTTTACTGAAATGTTACATTTTTAATAGAAGAAATTAACTTTTATTACAGGAGGAGAATTTGTAACCAAAAAATTCAATATCGTGAAATTAACAAGTCTTTATCCTTCAAGAGAGAATATACAAATGTTTTTTTTTTATTTTGATTAAAACATTTCTTTTACAAAATAGTTAAGTTTGTAATCAAAGAACTGAACTTTCAATTCAAGCGATGAATTTAAAAACAGAGAATGCAATGTTGCCAATAAATTGGGTGTCAAACTTTAAGCGTGTGTGTGTGTGTTGCAAATCCGAAAACGATGGTTTCGAACAAATCTTCGTTTTAAGTTTCAAAATTATAATTAAAAAAAAAACCTTTTAGGCGAATCATTAAATACTGCGAATTAAGTTTGGCTTGAAACCTAAAGCGTGTGCGTCTTACAAAATGCGGGAATAATCACTTCAAACAATTGTTTTTTTTTAAATGTTGACAAAAGTTGCTTACCAATTTGTTAAATTGAATATCGAAAACTCTAATTTCAACTGAAATAGCGAATTTTAAACAATAGAATTCAATACCGCGAAATAAACAGGTCTTAGGCCTTCAAGCGTGTGCGGGTTGCAAAATCCAATAATGATCGCTTGAAACAAATTTTCTTTTAAGTTTCGAACAAAACTTTTTACCGTATTGTTAGATTTTTAAGTAAATATTTTAACGCTTATATAAAACGAAAAATTTTCGACCAGAAAACGCGAAATCGCGAAATAAAAAGGGTTTAAACCTTTAAGCGTGTGCATGTTGTAAAACCCGGAAATGGTAGGTTCAAACAAATGTTAGTTTTAAATTTAAAAGAAGGAATTTTTTACTTTATTGTTGAAATTTTAATCAGATATATTAATTTTTATTTTAAAAGAAAAATTTTTAACCAGAAAACACAATATTGTGCAATAAACAAGCCTTTATTCTTTAAGCAAAAATTTAAATGTTCTTTTTTTAATTTCGAAGGAAAATTATTTACAGAATAGTACAGTTTTCAATCAAAGAACTGAAATTTTAATTCAGACTATGAATTTTCAAGCAGAGAATGCCGTGTTGCAAATAAAATGGGTGTCAAGCTTCAAGCTTGTGAGTGTAGAAAGTCCGAAAACGATCGTTTCAAATAAATCTGCGTTTTAAATCTCAAAATCAAAGGCATTTTTTGCCGATTTGTTAAATTTTAATCAAAGAAATGAAATTTTAATTAGAAAGTATACAGAACTAAAACTTTTTTTTTAAATGATCGCTTCAGAGAATGTTGTCTTTGGAATTTAAAAGAAAAATCTTTTTGCCGGATCATTGAATTTCCAATCATAGAAATGTGCTTTTAATTAAAAAGGCAAATTTTAAACCAGAAAAGCAATACGGCTTCTAAATTTTTTTTAAAATTTCGAATCTGAAATTTCAACTTGAATGGCGAGCTTTAAACCGGAAAATGTAATACTGCGAAATAAACTGGACTTAAGTCTTCAAGCGTGTGCTGGTTGCAAAATCTAAAAATGACCACTTGAAATAAATTTTTTTGTTATTTAAAAAACTTTGTAGACCTATTTGTGAAATTTTGAATCAAAGAAATCAACTTTCAATTAAAAAAACGAATTTTTTAGCAGGAAATGCAATGTTACAAGTAAGCTTGATTTAAAGTTTCAAGCGTATTCGAGTTGCGAAATTCGGAAACTACTGCTTAAAACAAACGTTTTTTTAATGTTGAGGTAAAAAGAATTTTTTGCCAAATTAAAAAATGTTTAATAAACGAAATAAACTTTCAATTAAAAATATTAATTTTTAATTAGAAAATTAAAGTTTCCTGATAAACTTTGTTTTAACCTTCAAGCGTTTTGTTGTTGCAAAATACAGAAATGATCACTTGAAATAAATGTTTGCTTTAAATTTTGAAAATTTTTCTTAGCCGAATTGATAAATATTCAATCAAAGGAATACACTTACAAATATAAATACAAATTTTGTTACCAAAAAATGCAGTATCCAGAGAAAAATTGATTTGAAACATCAATTGTGTGCGATTGCAAAATCCGGAAATGATCGCTTCAGAAAATGTTTGCTTTGAATTTTGAAAAAAAAATTCTTTTTGTTGAGTCATTAAATTATCAATAAAAATATGTGCTTTAAATTAAAATAGCAAATTTCTAATTATAAAATACAATACCAAGAAATAAACAGGGTTTAAAGATTTAAGCGTGCGCATGTTACAAAATCTGGAAATTATTGCCTTGAACAAATCTTTGTTTTAAATTTCGAAAAAAAGTTTTTTTACCTGATCCTTAAAATTGAAATCAAAGAACTAAACGTTTAATTAAAAAGATGAATTTTAAACCAGAAAATGCAAAATATTGAAATAAACAGGGCTTAAACATTCAAGCGTGTGCTTCTTTCAAAATCCCAATATAATCTCTTTAAATAAAGGTTTGTTTAGAACTTAAAAAAAAAAATCGCTCATTGGTTAAATTTTGAATGTACAAATAAACTTTCATTTCAAAATACGAATTTTTAACCCAGAATATGAATTTCCTAGAAAAAATGAGTTTCAACATCCTAGTATTATTTTCAATAAAAAAAATTAATTTTTCACATAAACGATACTTTTCTGCTCAGAAGGACAAATATTAAACTATAAAATCTTAAGCCACCAACTTAAATTAATACCCAAATAGTTTATTTTTCATTCAAAACGTAAATTTTTAACGAACAAGATCAAATGTCTATAAAAAATATTAATTTTAAACAAGTTAATAAATTTTCAACTAAAATTTTTAACAATTAAAAAAGACAAGTCAACTAAAAGCGTAATAGTTAAATTTTCAGACAAATATACATTTTTCAATAAAAAAAAGACTTTCAACAAAATGCTCCGGTTTTATAAAAAAAAAAGAATTATGACATTTTTTTTAACCAAAAGGTAATTTTCAAATTAAAAGATCATCTTTTTACCATAAAATACAAATTGTAAAGTTAAAATTGCGTAGCTAAATTTTCAGTTAAACAAACTAATTTCCAACTCAAAAAAAAATCTGCCTGCTGCGTGTGCACATTTTCTTTGAGCGTTTTGCGCTTGATAATAAATTTATCTGTCGCTTCGCGCTTAAAAAAGCATTAGTCTCGCGCTGCGCTTTGGTATTTGTATTTCCCCCCAATTTGTAGCAAGATATTTTAAAATTAAAAGGCAAAATATCGACAACAATATTATTGTAATTGTGAATTTTTCTTCGTTAATGCTCTTTGAGCTTTAACGAACACATTCTCATCACGTATTTTGTGTTTCGAAATCGACTTTGTCAAAAATGCGATCATTTCTAAATTATGTACATAAACAAATATAAAATTTATATTATATTTTTTTATGTACCTCAGCCTATGATTACTTATTTACATATTGCAAAATGAAGTACAAATTTTATTTATCATGATTACTTTAATATTTTTCTATCAAAATATTTAAATTCCAGCAAATTAAAATTTTTAACTGAAAGAAGAAAATTTAACCGCAAAAGACAAATTTAAAAAAAAGTACAAGTGTAGGTTTTAACAAAAAAATGAAAAAATTTCAAAAAAAGGAAGTAGATATTGTTATTTAAAACTATTAATTCAGTCCACAATAAATTTGTATAAAAAAAGAAAATAAGTGAAGTGGGGAATATGAAAAAGATTGCGATAAATAAAAAGGTAATTCTGATAATTTATTAAAAAATCAATAATATTTTAAATAAATATTAAACTTAAACTTTATTACTTTTAAAGTATTAGATTAAGAAACTGACAATTAGAAAAAAAAATTCATAGTTTTTAAGGCTAAGCACATATAATAAAGATATTTCAAGTTTTTTTAAATTATTTATATTTAATTTGTTTTTAATGAAAAAGTTAATTTTCAATGAAAAATTTCAATTTTCAACATATTTCATAAATTTTCAAAAAAATGTTTTAATGCCCTTCCCTCCCCATCGGAAAAATTTTAACACAATTACATTTTTAACCAGAGAGATGAATTTTTAAATGAAATTATCAACCAATTAGTTGAATTTTCATAAAAAGGAAATTTTTTAAATAAATAGCTTAACCCCCTTTAGAATTTTGTTTACCAAAGGAGATGAATTTCATAACCAAAATCGATGCTTTTCAAAAAACAGATTAAATTTTCCACGAAAAAGTTGCATCTTCAAACCGTATATACGAATTTTTATTTAAAAAGTTACCTCTAAGCCAAATGAAATACTTAAATTATTAATAAAATTCATATATTGTCAAGAAAAAAAAATTAGTTTTCGCCGAAAAATATAATATTCGATATGATATTCACCAACCAAATTTTTATTTAAATGCAATAAAATAGTTAAATCTTCAAGAAAAGCAGAATTGTATTATTTACCAAGAATAAAAAAAATATAAATATTTAACAAAAGAAGGTTAATTTTATACCAAATAAAATTGTTTTTATTTATAGAATGCATAATTCGTGAGCAAAATTAGACAAATACCCCAATAATTTTTAATCTAAACAATGAATTCTTTACGAAAAAAAAAGTTTGTCTTATCTCAGAAAAAAAAAGATTTTGATTTGAAATCAAACACTCTGTTGTATGCAAAAAGTTAAAAATGATTCTTTTGCAACAGGAATATATTTGTGAATAGAAAAGCTAAATTTTGAAAAAAGAAAAAAGGTCCATTAAATTTTTAAATTTTTAAGTGAAAACAATAAATTTTTTACAAAACAGTTGCATTTTCAAATCAAAAATAATAATCATCAACAAGAAAATTACATCTCAAACAATTAGTTGATCTTTCTACCAAAATAATTTAATTAATAATGAAATAAATGAATTTTCTACCAATTAGTTAAACTTTAAACAGAAATGGATAAGCTAACGACGAAAAATATTATTTAAAAAATAAAAATTTATTTGAAATCAATAACAGATGCGTTTAACTGAAGTGTTACACAAAAATAAAAATAAAATTAAAAGCAACTAAAATTGAAGGTTAAATAATAAATTACAAATTTACCAGAATTTTTTTACCTGTAGATCAATATTAAAACGAAAAAGTTGAATTTTCTGACAAAAATGAAAAAAAATGTCCACTGACTTCTTGTATTGTATTAGGTTAATTTTTAACCAAATAAAACACTTTAATTTTTTTAACGAATGTATGAATCTTGAGCAAAAATAGATAAATTCTTCATTAAAAATTTAATAGTTGATATTATTTTAATTCAAAAAGATTTCTGTCCAAAATAAATCACATTTTTTCACCAAAATATGTGAATCTTGAAACTCGAAAACCGTAATTTAAACTAAGAAGGAAACAAAAATTACACTAAATTATTTGAATATATTTGTGTTTTTAACGCAATAGTTATATTTTATGTTTTAATTTTATATTTTAATAGTTGTCTTTTTAACTTCTTTTAAGGCAAGAATTTTTAATCAAAATAAATAAATTATCCACGAAAAAAATAGCAGTTTGTCTTTTCTCAGCAAAAAAAAAAAAAGATTTTGATTTTTAATCATGTCTTGTATGCAAAAAAAAACAAGATTCTTTTCTAACAGAAATAAAATGTTTGAATTAAAAAGACAAATTTCAAAGGAAGAACAAATATTCAATAAATTGTTGAATTTTTAAGTAAAAACAATAAATTTTCTGCAAAACTGTTGCATTTTTAAATCAAAAATATTAATTATAAAAAAGAAAATTACATCTCAACCAATTGGTTGAACTTTATGCGAAAATAATTTAATTTTTAATAAAATAAATAAATTTTCTACCAATTAGTTAATCTTTTAACAGAAATAGATAAATTCGTGACGAAAAATACTATTTGAACAAAAAAAAATTTGATTTAAAATCAATAACGGATGCGTGCAACTGAAGTATCATACAACAATAAAAATAAAATTAAAAGTAACTAAAATAAAAAATAAAAAAATTAATAACAAATTTTACAGAATTTTTAAGGAACTCGTACAATTTTCAGAATTGTTGGAAACGCAAACTGGATTGCCAAGGCACTTTAATTAAGTCTAGCTTAAAAGATACTGGCAAATACTCACATCTATGGTGCTATTTCAGGTCAAGTCAAAAGTAGGCCGGCACCATTTCCCCAAAGGGTAGATGGTAGGTCAAACGAACATGAGCTATTACAGGTGCGCATGCATACATTATAAACTTCATGTTTATCTCGAAAAATTTTCTAGCAGCATTTTTAGTCTATTTGCAAAACAAAAATGTGGGAAAAATTAATTCAAAATGAATGAAAATTCAAATTTCTGATTAACTTTCAATACCCAAATGTAATTATTAAATTCTTAGATATTACTTTTCTTTTTAAGAAGCAATAATTTCATAATTAAATATAAAAAAATAGGATGCTAAGTTTTTTCATTTTAATTGAAAAAGCAAAATAACAAAAGAGGAGAGAAAAAGAAGAGATGAACTGAAAAAGACCAATCAAATTAAAACAGAACAGTCAACTCTTTAGTCATAGAAATTACTAGTTATTTAAAAAAATATTTTTTAAGAAGTTAGATTTTCAATAAAGGAAATGAATTTTTAATCTAAAAAGTAAATTTTTTACCAAGAGGATAATTTTTAAACCAAAAAAGTAAATTTTATATCAAAATAGATGAATTTTCAAGTAAGTAGTTGAATTTAAAGAAAAAAAAACATTCAAGTAAAAATGTAATAACTTGATATTTAATTGAAAAATTATATTGTAAGAGCAGAAGATTTTTTGATAAAGTAGGTCATTATACATCCAAAGTAATAATTTTTTTACCAAAAAAATTAATTGTTAGCCTATAAAATAAATTTTTAAGAAGAAGGATAAATTTTGAAGAAACTGCTTCCAACCAAAAGCATCAATTTTCAAATAATTAAAAAAACTTTTTTTTTTAGTAAAAAACAACTAATTTATGAAACAAACAAAAAAATAAAATTCAACAAAAGATTTTAGTTTTCGAACAAAGATATTAATTTTTAACCAAAAACACACATTTTCAACCTATTAATGTTATGTCAAAAATATAATTTAAAAAAAAAATAAATTATCAAATAAAAAAAAAAGTTTAATCATATAGCACAGTTAAATTTTTACTTGATAAATAAATTGCTAATTTAAAAGATGAAGCTCCAACCGATACAATGAATTTTTAAATAAAAAGCATCAATTTTTAATTTGAAAAAATTGCTTAAATTTTTAAACAAAAGCATGAATTTATAATGAAAAAGTGGATTTTCAAACGAAAATTCTAACTTTCTACCAAAAAGATTAATTCTGAAGAAAATATGGTAGATAATTAAAAAAAAGTAAATAGCTGAGTTTTTAAATAAAGAAGATAAATTTGCAACTAAAATTTTAATAGCTTTCAATATAAATATAAAATTTTTAGAAATTCTTTTTTTTTTAAGAATTTAAGGATCAAATTCGAAAACCATGTTTCGAAATATCTCCATTTGAATTTTAAAACAAAAATAAATAAAGAGATCAAAAAAGGAAGGTTACCTCTAAATCCCTTTTTCTTCTTTTTTCTCTAATATTTTTAATTTTTTTAAAACCGTAATAAAAAAAGATTCTATTTTAAATTGTCTATCGATTTGGTGTCCACGAAATGCCATTTTCAGGGCAAATTTTACAACATTTCAAAACCCAGAAGTAATATAAATGTAAATGTAAATATAAATATAAATGTGAATGGTTTTTTAATGGTATTTGAATAAAAATAAAAAATAAACACGAGAGGATAAAAAAGAATGGGAATTCAGAGATTACCTTCTTTTTTTGTTTTCTCTATTAATTTTTATTTTTTAAATTTAAATCAAAATATTTTTAAAAAATGCTTTCTGAAATTCATTTTTAAATTCTTCATGAAAGAAAATAATTTTAAAAAGATTTATAATTACATTCGAAGCAAGAATTTTAAAGCAGAAATAAAATTTTGATTGAATCCTAATTAACCTTTAAATTTAGCTATTATATTTCTAATTGCAAATTTATTTTTTTTTTAATGTTGAATAATTGATATTTTTATTATTTTTCAAATATTAATGGTAAAAAATGCATCATTTTGATTAAAAATTCATTCTTTGGGTTACAAATTTAAATATTTAAAAAAGTTACTTAGTTTCTTGTCTTTGTTTTTAAATAGTAATTGGTATTTTTTAGTTGAAATTTTTTTATTCTGGTTGAAGAGTCAGCATTTTTAATTGCAATTAATTTCTTTGGTTAAAAATTAAACTATCCTACTACGGTCAAAAAATTTTATTACAGTTGAGAATTAATGTATTTTTAAAAAATTTATCTTGTCAGAAAAACATAAATCTTCTTTGCTAAAAATTTATGTTATTTCTTTAAAATTAAGTTCCTTGGTTGAAAGTTGAAAAATTTTGTTAAACATTCGTTTCTTTTTTTGGTTAAAAATTATTATCTTCTCTTTTTACTTAAAATTTACCTATTTCTTCTTTGGTTCCAAAATTGGGTCATTACTTGAAAACCAAATTTTTTGGTAGAAAATTCGTTTATTTAAAAAATAATCGTCTTTATTGTTAACAAATAATTTTCTTCTTATAAATGTATTACTTTGGATGTCTATTGAACTATTTTATTGAAAAATCTTTTACTGAATAAAAATAATTAATTTAGAAATTAAAATTGAGCTATTCCATTTTATATTATATATTTATAGTCGTTTTTAAATTTAACTACTCATTTGAAAATTCATGTATAGTGAAAAAGTTGACTTTTTGGGTAAAAAAATGATCTTCTAGGTTAAATATTTATCTTTTTGATTACATATTAATTTCTTTTATTGCCACATCTACCAATTGCTTGAAAATTCTTTTCTTTATTGAGGATCAATTCCGTTAACTAAAGTAAGAGAGTTGGAATGTGATGAAAAGTAGGAGTGAAGAAGTAGGCTAAGGAAGGGAGCGTAGAGAAAGTAAGGAAAAATATGGAGGTAGAGGAGATAGAACTTGACACGAAAATTCCAGGAAAGCAGGGGTCAATGAGGAAAAGTAAGCGAAAGTAGAAAGATCAAATAGATGTGACGAAAAGCAGTAGAAGAAAGGCGAAGTGAGAGAAAGTGGAGGAAGGAAGGGATAGTGAGAAAACGTAGAGAAAATTAGAAAAAGCAAAAAAATTGGGAAAAGGAAGGATACGTAATAAAATGTGAGCAGTACAAATTAAACATGTTTTCAGCTAGAGGAGTGCATGTCGGGTAATTTAGAAGAGGGAAGTGTGGAAAGGTAGGAGATTAAGAAAAGTTAAAAAGTGGCATGGAACGTAAGTAGGGAGGGGAAAAAGTTGGGAAGGTGGAAAAGAATAAGAAAGAAGGAGAAGTGATGGGAAGTGGTTGGAAGCAAAGGAAAGTACGGAAAGAGAAAAGTTGATAAAAAATAGTTTAAGAAAGTAGGGCAAGAGGCTAAGCGTGAAGGAAAGGAGGGAAAGTAAGGAAGGTCGATAAATTGAAGAAAAGTAGATGAAACGAGGAAAAGTGAGAGAAATTAGAGGAAGGAAGGGAAAGTTAGGCTAAGTGAGAGGTACAGAAGGAAAATGTGTGAAGGTAGAGGAGCGACTGGAAGCGAGAGAAAATAAAGACATTGCAGAAAAGTAGAACATTATGGGAAAATAGGAAGTGTAAGGGAACAAACGAAGTTTGTGAAAACAGAGAGAGAGGAATGTGTTAAGGAGGTATAATAAAAAAGTAAATGGGAAGTGAAGAAATTGCGGGAAGGTAGGATATTATGAGAAAATAGAAAGTGGGAGGAAACGTGAGTAAAAGTAGGGAGGGGAGGATGCTGTGAAGGTGGGAAAGAATAAGAAATAAGGAGAAGTAATGGAAAGTGAAGGAAAGTACGAAAAGAGAGGGAAGTGGATGAAAACTAGTGTGGGCAAGTAGGGAAAGAGAATAAACGTGACGGAAAAATAATAAACGTGACAGTAAGAGAATAAATGTGACGGAAGGAAAGGGAAAGTCTGGAGAAGCAGAGGAGAATTAGGGGAAGGAAGGTAACGTAATATTGTGAAGAATACGGATGAAAAATGGGCGCAGATACAGGAGTTACGGGGAGCAAGTAAAAGTGAGGAAAATGCAGGAAGGTAGAAGAGTATGGGAAACTAGTATGTGGGAGAAACGTGAGCAAAAGCAGAGAGAGGTAGGTGTTGGGGCGGTGGAAATAATAAGAAATTAGGGAAATAATAGGAATTGCAAAAGGGTTCGGGGAGGGTGGAAAGGGT
Source organism: Druon quercuslanigerum (assembly GCA_010014905.2). NCBI lineage: Eukaryota > Metazoa > Arthropoda > Insecta > Hymenoptera > Cynipidae > Druon > Druon quercuslanigerum. The sequence continues at coordinate 14,941 of JAAAKG020201788.1, forward strand.
CGAAAGGTAATGAAAAGTATGCTGAAGAAGTAACAAGGAAAGAAGAAGTGACGAGAAGGAAGAAAATCGTGGACGGAAATAAAAGTGCAGTATTGAAAAGGGACTGTTGGTGGAGTGGAATTACCGGGGTTAAAGGAAGGGTCAGGAAGTAAGTGTGGTATTGTTTAAAGGGTTAATTAACATCTGGTTAGGCTAAAAAAATTTTTTATGGGCGCAAAGTGCCTACTTTAAATTGGTTTCAATTAATAAATATTCTTTTATTTTTATGAAAATTTTCTAATTAGCGCTTTCTAAAGTATAAAAACTCAAAAGCCCTGTTAAACATGATTTAAAATGAAAGCCCAGCTTGCTCTAAACATACTTAACGTCGAGAATTATCACGAAACTTCCAAATATTTCAAAGCGATTTTTAAAACTTTCCCTTTGAAATTAATGAAACAACTAACGAGGACTCATACCTACTCTGGCGTGATTTTTTTAATTGCGTTTGATATTAACATATCAGCATGTGGGGGATTAAAGTGTTTGAAATGCGCTTTTGAAAAAAAGAGAATAGGGAACAGAGGAAAGAGCATTAGGTTATGGAAGAAATTTGATGTGACGCATCGTTAAGTTTTAAATAAGATAAAGTAGCCTGAGGGTTGTGATCGCGGCAGCATTAAAGCCTGTGCTTGCGAGCGGAATTAATGGATCCGTTTATCGGGGAAACGGCTCTAATTCAATAAAGTTCACTGGTGCTTTCACTTGATGAACTGACCTGCCGGAGGTGAGCCTCGCATTGGCAGAATTTGCGTTTTCACATTAGGGCTTTAAGCCAATGGCATCGAATGAACTTTGATCTAAAATAGTACAAGTGGCAGCAAAACACCTTGCTTGATATCCTTTCAGAAGTCGAGAATTTTCGCTTTTTTCACAATTCGAATTTTAATTTTATGAAATGTTTTTCCTGTTTGATAACTCTTATTTCAAAAAATAATTTACTATTAAATAAACTATTATAGATAAATATTAGAAGCAAGTTATTAAAAATAATTGAAAATTTTATTTTAGGGTTTTCCAGTTTCTCTTACTTCCGTCTATTTATCATCATTGACTTTTCTTATGCAGAACCAGAATATTCCATTTTTTGCGTTATACATTTCAATGTCTAATAGTCAATTTTGTGAAATCATCTTTTCAAAATAATTATGTGTGTCGCAAAAGGAAATAAAAATAAACAACAAAGCTATCAATAAAATTAAAATTAAATTAAAATTAAAAAATTTTTAATGTAAATTAAAATTGTGGCTAGAGAAAAAAATACACACAAAAGATGGAGCGATTGCAAGAAGAAATTTTTTTATAAAAATATAATTAAAAACTTTATGTTAATTTATCAAAATTCCTGCAAAAAACAAGAATGTAACGACCAAATTTGAACCATACCAAACAATCAAACAAAATAAAAACATTTTCTAATTGCAATATGAAAAAAATTATTGTTAAAAACCAAAATTTCAGACAAAAATTAAAAAGAGGAAAGAAAAATGAAAAGGAAACCAACAACATCCCCTGCCTCCTCTTTCCCTTTCGTCTTTTTTATTATTATTATATATTTTTATATTTTTTATTTTTATTATTATTTTTAATGGTTTTTTTGTGACTTGATAATATTAATAATAAAAAAGATGAAAAAAAGAAGAAGAGAAGGAAGAGGATGTGGTTCGTTGCCATCTCATTTTTCTTTTCTTTTTTATATTATTGTCTGAAATTTTTGTTTTTAACAAGAATTTTTTCAGAATAAAATTGGAAAAAGTTTTTTTTTGTTTGATTGTTCGGTGTGGTACAAATTTTTCGTTAGATTTAATTTAAATTTCTTTAATTTAATTTTAGTTTATTTTCTATGTATCAAAAATGACGATAATTATTTTCTGCTATTCAAAGAGTTAAGATGATCGATATTTTTGATTTCTACTTCCACAGATTGTGGAGTGACAGTTTTACTGAACAATAGTAACTACTCTGCTGATAATACAGATTTAGTTTAAAAATTACTAGTATTTTAAATGCAACATTCAGCTGAAGATAGCGTCAATTGTTTTTTTATTTCTAAAATAGTTTTTGATGATTTTTTGCGTCAAAACATTTATTTTTATTAATGGGATGCATGGAAATGTATCTTTTTAGAGTACCAAACTGAGAAAAAAATTTATTTTTTATTGTTAATCCTACATTATCTGAAAGAGCTAAATATATATGATTGTCCCTAAGTTTGCTTTAAAACCAATATCCAAATGAAGAAGTAGGAACAAGGAATGTTGTGGGTAATAGGTAAAGTCGACTGGGGTACGGGTTGAAATAGACAAGGGTACTAGGAAAAGTTAGCTAGGTTAGTGTTCAAGTTTGGCTAGGGTTGAGCTGGATAAGGGAAGGAAAGCTGTCGTACTGGATAAAGTTGACAAGAGAACAGGATTTGGTTGGCTACGGTATCACGTAAAGTTGACTGGGGTACGCTTGTATAGGATACAGAATAAGTTTAACTAGCGTACCGTATAGAGTTTACTAGAATTGGGGATTCAGTTGATTAGGGTATCGGGTAAAGTTGACTGTCGTTTGGGGTAAAGATGACTAAGTTAGGAGTTAGTTTTGGCTATAGTACGGCTTAAAGATGGGTAGGTTACCAATTCATGTTGGCTAGGTTACCGAAAGTGGTCAGCTAGCATATCGGGTAAAGTAGAATCAGTCAAATATGACTCGGGTTCGGGGTAAAGATGACTAGGTTAGGAGTAAGTTTTGGTTAGTGTACGGCTCAAGTAGGGGTAGTTTACCGATTCAAGTTCGCTAGGGTATAGAAAAAGGTCAGCTAGCATACTGGATAAAGTAGAATCGGTCAAATGTGACTAGGGTTTGGGGTAAAGATGACTAGGTTACGAGTAAGTTTTTGCTAGTGCACGGGTTAAGTAGGGTTATGTTTTGGCTAATGTACGGCATAAGGAAGGGTAGGTTACTGATTCAAGTTGGCTAGGGTACAGAAAGAGGTCAGCTAGCATATAGGATAAAGCAGAATCGGTCAAATTTGACTCAAGTTCGGGGTAAAGATGACTAGGTTAGGTGTAAGCTTTAGGCTAGTGTTTGGGATAAGGAATGGTAGGGTACTAAATTAAGTTGGCTAGGGTTCAGACTAAGGTCGGCTAAACTTTTGGATAAAGCTGACTAGGGTAAGAAGTGAAGAAGACTAGGGTAAAGTTAATATCCGCTAGATATGCTAAAGAAACCCTGGAAGAAGAAAACACTGAATCCTAATTCATCAAACTATTTTGATTTAATAAAGAATCTAATTTGAATTTCTGATAGAGAATCAATCATTGCTGACCAGCTGAAATTTCATTTGGGTCAAATAAATCTTGAAGTGGTGATGCTCGATTGCCAGTGGCAGTATTTCTTTCATTTTGTGTTAAACAACAAATAGCGCAAGCAATTTCGAGCGTGCAGTTGGTGAGAGTCAAAAGTGCACCGGTTGTTCTGGCAGGACATTTACGCTCTTCTCTCTTCCTCTCCTGCACTGTCCACAGCAATTCATACAATGCAATTGCCGATTGCATTCCACCGGTTCAGGGGTCGATTGCAGTTCCTTCGTGATTAACAGCTTCGTGAAATACATACGCACGTTTGAATTCTCTTCTCTGCTCTTTGCATATATATGTATATATGCATGTATACAAATACGTACATGGTTTGCCAACTACTCAATGTACTTTCCCAGAAGTATAGTGATTGACGCCCGATAACTGCAAGTCACGACCCTATATTGCTAACCAATTGTTTCAAACTAAACGAGTATTTACGACCACTATTTGTTTCAATTAGTCCACATTAGAGTGATCCCTAGTCTGAAAGTGCGCTCGGTATGCTGCTTTTATTTACTTTCTTTCAGACAATTTTCCAACCTCAAAAATAGAAAATATTACAGAAGTTTAACTGATGAATTGAAAACGAAGAGTGAGTGAGGGGCTCTATTTAAACTAGGCTATATACTTGAGGGGACATGTGTCGAACCAAAAATTAAGATTCGTGGCAGAGAAGGAGAGGGGTGGGTGGTCAGTGGAAGTAATGTTACAAACTTAGATAACCTTCAGTACGTTTCTTTTTATATTTTAGACTTTACACTGGGCAAAAAACGTTAAATTGACGGTAAAGAGTCAGTCTGTACATTATTCTGTTTTTCCGGGATCTGAAGTACAAGGAGGGGAAGTAGTAGAGATTCCAAAGTGAAAAAGTGAGAGAAAATAAGTGTAAGGAATTAGAGAATGGAAGGAACGTGATGAAAGTAAGGGAAAGTAGGGAGGGTGAGTGGGTCGAGATGCATAGGAAATTAGTAGAAGGAAGGAAGCATGCGGGAAAGTAGACAGAGGAAATATATGTGACTGCTGGAATAGATGGTAAATAAGGAAAATAGGAGAAAAGAGAAGAAAAAAGAGAGGTTGAAGCAAGGTAAAGGAGTGGAATATATGGGATGTAAGAAAAAGTACATGGAGGAAAAAGGAAGTGACTGGAAGTATTTGATGCAAGTGGAAGTAAGGAAAAGTAGAGAAAGCAAGGGAAAGTAAGGTTAAAGTAGAAGAAACACGGGAAATTAAGGGAAAATATGGAGAGGAAGGGAAGTGAGGGAAGTTGAGAAAAACGGGTAGAAGTATAAAAAGCAAGGGGAATTTAGTCCAAATAAGGGAAGAAAAGGAAAGTAGAGAATATTAGAAAAACAAATGGAAACTGAGGAACTGTGAGAGGTACAAAGAAAACATTTGTGCAGGTAAAGGAGTGACGTGAAGGGAAAGGAAGTCAGTCAAGTGATAAAAGGTACAAGATTACAGGAAAGTAGGATGGGGGATGGACCGCATGAGAAAAATAAGCAGGAAAAGAAGTTGTCAAGCTATAAAAGAATAAGAAATCAAGGGAAGTAATGATTAGTAAGGGAAAGTATGAAATGGATGGAAGTTTGTTCAAAAGTATCGTCGGGAAGTTGGTAAGGAGAGGGAACCTGAAGAAAAGCAAGGGCCAGAAAGGAAAGAAAGTTTAAATGGTGAAAAGTATGAGAAAAGAGGGATGTGAGGGAAATTAGAGGAAGGTAGAGTAAGTAAGGAAAAGTAGAAGAAGCACGGGAATTTGAGAATTATTAGGGAAAGGAAGGGAAGTAAGGGGAGGTAAAGAAAATGATTTAAAGTATTAGAAGCTAGAATTAGGTCAAAATTAGGGAAGGCATGGGAAGTAGGGAATATTAGGGAAAGAAGTGAACATTGAGGAAAGGTGAGAGGTACGAAGAGAAAATTTGTGCAGGTAAAGGAGTGACATGCAGGGAAAGAAAGTCAGTAAAGTGAAAATAGGTACAAGATTACAGGAAAGTAGGACGGGGAATGGACCATAAGGTAAAATAAAAAAGAAAAGAAGTGGGTCAAGCTAGAAAAGAATAAGAAATTGAGGAAGTAATGATAAGTAAGAGAAAGTATGGGAGGGCTGGAAGTTTTTTAAAAAGTATCGTGAGGAAGTTGGAAAAGAGAAGGAAACTGACGGGGAGCAAGGGCCAGGAAGAAAAGAAAGTTTAAATGGTGGAAAGTATTAGAAAAGAGGGATGTGAGTAAAATTAGAAGAAGCTAGAGAAAGTAAGAAAAATTATGCGAAAAAGGGGAAAGTGGGGGAAGGTGAGGAAAACGAGTAGAAGCATAGGACAAAAGGGGAAGTAAGAAAAATCAAAAAAGCAAGGGTAAGTAATGAAAGTTAAGGGAAGACATGGAAAGTAAGGATAGGTTAGAGGTACGAAGAGAAAATTTGAGCAGGTAGTGGAGTGACGTATATGAAGGGAAAGTCAGAAAAGTGCAAGAAGTTAGAAGATTATAGAAAAGGCGGAAGTGGGATAGTCAGTATAGGAAAGTAGAGAGAGAAAGAAATTACCAATTTAGGAAATAATAAGAAATGAAGGGTAGGAATGGTAAGTGAGGGAAAGTAGCAGAGGGATGGAAGTTAATGAAAAGTATCGTGGGGAAGTTGGGAAAAATTGGGAAAGTGTAGGGAAGGGAGGTTGAGAAAAAGGGGAAGTGAGCAAAAGTAGAGAAAAATAGGGGAAATGAAAAAAGTACAATAAAGTAAGGGAAAAGGAATTGAGGAAAGGTAGAAAAGGATACCAAAAATGAGGCAAGGGATGGACATGAGATTGTATATTCTTTTTACCATTGTGTTTTTATATCGTTTTTTAGGAACTTCTCTTTTCTGATAATATATTTTTTGTTCAAAATTAATTTCCTTTAGTTCGAGATTTTACTATTTGGTTACAAAATTTAATTATTTCAATAAAAATGCAAATATAGAGGTTAAAAAAATATTTTTTGGTCAAAGCTTTGAATATTTAATTGCAAATTAATTATTTTACTGTTCATTTATATTTTAACTAAAAACTTAACCATTCCACTTTCAGTTAAAAAATACACTTTCTTCTTTAAAAATGTAACTATTTGAATAAAAAATCATGTATTTTAATGTTAATTCTACTGTTTGCTGTAAAATTAATTTTTTTTGTAGAAGAAACATCTTTTTACTTTTCAAATTAAACCATTTGGAATATTAAATATTTTTTTACAAATTCCTTTTTTCCCTAAGTATTTATCATTTTAGTTGCAGATTCATCATTTTCTTGAAAAATGTAAGGATTTTGTTAGAAATTCGTCTTATTGGTAAAAAATAATTTCTTTCTAAAGAATAAATATCTTATATAAATTTCATCTTGTTGATGAAAAACCTATTAATTTTGTTAATAAATCGTTTAATTTTTGTTTAAAAATTTAAATATTTTGTTCAATGATTAATCTTGTGTTAAAAGTTTATATATTTTTTTGAAAATTTATTATTGTAGTTAGAAATTCATCTCGTTATCTAAAACTTTAACTATTTTGTTAAAAATTAGTATTTTATTAAAAATTCTTGGTTTTTAAATCACTTTTAAAATATTCCAGTTTTGGTTTGAAATTCATATTTAGAAAAAAATTGATCTCTTATAGCTTAAAAAACAACTTTTTAATTGAAAAAACCTACATTTTGTATAATTATTGTAGAGAGTAAATCTTTTTTTGTTACAAAATAAAGTACCTGCTTTTGAGTTGAACTACTTTGTAAACAATTTTTTTTGTTAAATTCTATATTTTAGTTAAATGTTTGCACTTAAGAGTTCACTTGCAAGAGTTTTGTAAAAAGATTGAATTTTATCTCAAAAATTCAACTATTGTTGCCGAAAATTAAACTTTTTTGTTGAAATTAACTTTTTCATAATAAATTTATATTTTTGCTTAAAAATTCTAATATGTTTATACAATATTTACCTATTTAAGCATTTGGAGAATAAAATCCAACTTTATTTAGCTACGAAGTGTACTTTGCTGGATCCATTTGGAAAAAGGTCTCATGCAAAAGTCATTTAGGAAGATTTTATGTTTTGCCTAAGGTATTGTCTATTCTGTAGGGAAACTGAGGCATTGCCCCATTACTCTCCGATTATCCTAATTTGACCCTCTTAAAACTTCATGGCATTCACGGAATTCATTTTGCAGAAAATTGACCAAAACATAAAAGCTGGTCCCATGAAGAAACTTTTTTTTAGAGCAGCAAAAAAAAAATACCACTATAGAATACTATGGTTGTATTACTGTTTGATTACGTTATGAGCACTTTACTTTCCCATAGGTTTCAAATCAACTTGCTTCCTAGAAAAAGAAAAAAAAGAGAAGAAGAAAAAAATCTCGATCAGCATAAAAAATTGATACTTTAAATTTTTTTTAGAGAGTGAAAAAAAATTTCGCGTTATTTTGGATTACCTCTATATACAAAATTACTCTCGATTACCTAAGATCATTCCAAAAAAATATAATAACTCCAGATTAGATCAGAATAGATAGAATACTTATATTTTTAATTTAAAAAACTACAATAACTTTTCAGAAAATTAGAAAAAGTTTGCAAGCAAATGATTAAAATTTTAGCCAAAGAGATAACTTTTTAAGTTTAATAGCAAATCTTTAACTAGAATTGTTTAAAATGCAGTTTCAAAAAATTTCAATTAAAATGCAAGGGTTAAAAACATTTTAATGTTTATTTAAAATAATACATCTACTAAGAAAATGTTTTTTCTAAACGAATTAGCATAATTGTCAACCAATAGTACATTTTTAAATAAAAAAAATTAATTACCCTTAAGAATGAAATAATTAATATTTTAGTTAAGATAATTCACATTTTCATCCCAAAGGATGAATTTTCAACTAAAATAATTAATTTTAAAGAAAGAAAAATATTTTTAAGAAATAAGTTTCGTTTTAAACAAATAGTTGAATTTTCCCAAAAAAACTTTAATTCCTAATTAGTTGGATTTTTAACAAAAGAGGATTAAATGGTTACAAAAAGAGAGAAATTTTCTAGAAAAAAGTTAAATTTTTTATTCTGCATATACGGATGAGGAAAAAGTATGGAAACCCCAGAAAAATTTTAGAAAATTTAAAATAGAAAATTA
>JAAAKG020201799.1:0-16255 GCA_010014905.2 Druon quercuslanigerum
TTGGAATCCTTTGTAAAATCATTGGAAAATTATTGAATTAAAAATTATTATTAAAAATATATAAATCTTTTTAAAATGTTAAAATTATTTGATAATATTTTTGAAACAGTTTAAATTTTTGCGAAATATTTGAAATTTTTTAGCAATCATTGAAATCTTTCTCAAACATTTGAAATGTTTTTAAATCATTTGTGAAATTATTGGGAAATCATGTATGCCATTTTAAAATATTTTAAGTCTATCCGAAATTTTTGCGATATATTTGGAATCCTTTTAAAATCAATAGAAAATTATTGAAATCTTGATCAAATATTTAAGATTGTTTCGAAATATTTAAATTTTTTAAAAATATATAAATCTTTGTAAAATATCAAAAATGTTTTTAAAATATTTGATAATAATTTTGAAATTGTTTAATTTTTGCGAAAAATTTGAAATTTTTGGGAAATCATTGAAATCTTTGTCAAATATTTGAAACATTTGTGAAATTATTGGGAAATAATGTATGCCATTTTGAAATCTTTTAAGTCTATCCGAAATCTTTACAAAATATTTGGAATCCTTGTAAAATCATTGCAAAATTATTGAAATCTTGATCAAATATTTAAGATTGTTTTGAAATATTTAAATTTAAATCTTTTAAAAATTTTTAAATCTTTGTAAAATATTAAACATATTTTTAAAATATTTGATATTATTTTCGAAATTTTTTACTTTTTGCGAAATATTTAAAATTTTTGGGTAATCATTGAAATTTTTGTCAAATATTTGAAATATTTTGGAAATTATTGGGAAATCATGTATGCAATTTTGAAATCTTTTAAGTCTGTCGGAAATATTTAGAAAATATTTGGAATCCTTGTAAAATCATTGGAAAATTATTAAATTAAAAATATTATTAAAAATATTTAAATCTTTGTAAAATATTAAACATACTTTTAAAATGTTTAATAATATTTTTGAAATCGTTTAATTTTTGCGAAACATTTGAATTTTTTGGGTAATCATTGAAAACTTTGTCAAATATTTGAAATATTTTTGAAATTATTGGGAAATCATGTATACAATTTTAAAAACTTTTAAGTCTATTTGAAATCTTTACAAAATATTTGGAATCCTTGTAAAACCTTTGGAAAATTATTAAATTAAAAATTATTAATAAAAGTATGTAAATCTTTGTAAAATATTAAACATACTTGTTAAATCTTTGATAATATTTTAGAAATAGTTTAAATTTTTTCGAAATATTTGAAATTGTTGCGCAATCATTGAAATCTTTGTCAAATATTTTAATATTTGAAATATTTTTGAAATATTTGTGAAATTATTGGGAAATCATGTATGCCATTTTGAAATCTTTTAAGTCTATCCGAAATCTTTACAAAATATTTGGAATCCTTAAAAATCTTTGAAAATTATTAAATTAAAAATTAATGATAAAAATATTGAAATCTTTGTAAAATATTAAAAATACTTTTAAAATGTTTAATAATATTTTTGAAATTGTTTAATTTTTGCGAATTTTTGAAACATTTTTAAAATTATTCGGAAATCATGTATATGCCATTTTGAAATCTTTTAAGTCTATCGGGAATCTTTACAAAATATTTGGAATCCTTTGTAAAATCATTGGAAAATTATTGAAATCTTGATCAAATATTTAAAATTGTTTTGAATTATTTAAATATAAAGATTTTACAAATATTTAAATCTTTGTAAAATATTAAACACAGTATTAAAACATCTAATAATGTTTTTGAAATTGTTTAAATTATTGCGAAGTATTTGAAATTTTTGCGCAATCATTGAAATCTTTGTCAAATATTTGGTATGTTTTTTTTAAAATTTGTGAAATTATTGGGAAAGCATGTATGCCATTTTGAAATCTTTTAAGTCTATCCGAAATCTTTACAAAATATTTAAAATTCTTTTGAAATATTTAAATTGTTTTAAAATATTTAAATCTTTGGAAAATATTTAAAATACTTTTAAAATATGTGATAATATTTTTGAAATTGTTTAAATTGTTGCAAAATATTTGGAATTTTTGCGCAATCATTGAAATCTTTGTCAAATATTTGAAATATATTTGAAAATTTTGTGAAATTATTGGAAAATCATGTATTCCATTTTGAAATCTTTTAAATCTATCCGAAATCTTTAGAAAATATTTGGAATCCTTGTAAAATATTTGAAAAATTATTAAATTATAAATTATGATTAAAAATATTGAAATCTTTTTAAATATTAAAATTATTTTTAAAATGTTTGATAATAATTTTGAAATTGTTTAACTTTTTACGAAATATTTGAAATTGTTGGGTAATCTTTGAAATATTTTTCAAATATTTGAAATATTTTTGAAATATTTTTGAAATTATTCAGAAATCATGTATGACATTTTGAAATCTTTTAAGTCTATCCGAAATCTTTACAAGATATTTGGAATTCTTGTAAAATCATTGGGAAATTATTGAAATTATGATGAAATATTTAAGATTGTTTGGAAATACTTAAATTTAAATCTTTTAAAAATATTTAAATCTTTGTAAAATATTAAACATACCTTTAAAATTTTTGATAATATTTTTGAAACATTTGTGCAATTATTGGGAAATCATATACGCCATTTTGAAATCTTTTTTAAGTCCATCCAAAATCTTTATAAAATATTTGGAATCCTTGTAAAACCTTTGGAAAATTCTTAAATTAAAAATTATTATTAAAAATGTTTAAATCTTTGTAAAATATTAAAAATACTTTTAAAATGTTTAATAATATGTTTTAAATTGTTTAATTTTTACGAAATATTTGAAATTGTTGGTTAATCTTTGAAATATTTGTCAAATATTTGAAATATTTTTGAAATATTTTTGAAATTATTGAGAAATCATGTATCCCATTTTGAAATCTTTTAAGTCTATCCGAAATCTTTAAAAAATATTTGGAATCCTTGTAAAATCATTGGAAAATTATTGAAATCTTGATAAAATATTAAAGACTGTTTTGAAATATTTAAATTTAAATCTTTGTAAAATATTAAACATATTTTAAAAATATTTGATAATAATTTTGAAATTGTTTAATTTTTGCGAAACATTTGAAATTTTTGGATAATAATTGAAATCTTTGTCAGATATTTGAAATATTTGTAAAATTATTGGGAAAACATATATGCCATTTTGAAATCTTTTAAGTCTATCTGAAATTTTTTCAAAATATTTCGAATATTTTAGAAATATTTTTTATATTTGCTAAATTGTTGAAATCTTTGAAAAATCGTTGAAATCTTTAGAAAATCATTAAAATTTGTGCGAAATATTTGAAAACTTCATGAACTTATTGTTAAATCACGTATGACTTTGTGAAATATTTTTAATCTATTTTATTGAAGAAGGTTTGTGAAGAAAATTTTCTCGTCTCTCCGTAGCTCAGTTGGTAAGAGCACCAGACCGGAAATCTGAAGGTCCTGTGTTCAGATCCCAGCGGAGATAGAGACATTTTTTTTCACAATCTTAAGACTTATCAATATTATAATAATATTTCTATAGACCAGTAGACAAATAAAATTAACATCTAAAATTCATAATTTAAAATATTTTTGAAACATTTGGTAATGTTTGTAAAAATGATGGAAATCTTGAAAAAATTATTGAAATCTTTGTGAAATCTTGTAAATCTATCCGAAATATTTGAAATCTTTAGGAAATCATTAAAATCATTATAAAATATTTATAATATTTTTGAAACATTTGTTAAATTTTTTAAATTGTTGAAAAACTCGATTTTTTCCGTGTCAGTCTTTTTAATTGGGATCTTTACGATAATTTCAGTAAAATTCATAATTAGTTGATTAATTTTATGTTTTTGTTAAACAAATTTAATAAACAAATTCATTATTCGGACATCTGTTGAATTAAAAAAAAAAATTAAATTTGTACCAAAATAGTTAAATTTTCAACCAACAATGATCAATTTTTAACCAAATTCTTAACCCAAAAACTAATTTTTAATATAAAAATGTAAATTTTCAACAAAAAACAATAATTTTCTATTAACGAATATAACTAACAATAAAAGATGAACTTTAAACAAAATACATACATTTGGAACCAAATAGTTTATTTTTCCACTAAAAAACAAATGATAAATTTTTAACAAAAAAGATTAATTTTCAATCAAGGAAGATAACAAAAAATAAAAGATAAACTTTCAACAAAAAACATAAATTTTCACTGAAATAGTTTAATTTTTAACTGAAAAAGAAAAATTAAAAAAAATTAATTAAATTCTTAGTCTGAAAAATTAATTTTCAACAAAAAGAAATTAATTTTCAACGAAATAAATAAATTTGCATTTTCGTCTAAGTAAAATAAAAAGTCTACTAAAGTAGGGGATTTTTCAAACAAGAAATACAAATTTTCAGAAAAAATTGTTTTTATCCAAAGAAGATTTCAGTTGAATTTTCAACAACAAAATATGAGTTTAAGACAAAATTTTAAGGTTCTACGACAAGAGCTGATTTTTTAACCCCAAAAGACTAATTTTTAACCACACAGTTGAATTTGAAACCAAAAAGGATTTCTTTTTAAGAAAATTATTTAATTTTTAAACAAATAATAAAATTTATAATTAAAAGGATAATCTTCAGGTAATAGGTTTTACGAATTTCCAAAAATTACTTCATTTTCGAAATTCCCTGACTTTTCCTCAAATAATTTTTCATTTTTCTTTATTATTAACAATAAAATACTGTTCTTTTAATCTTGTTATTATTTTAATAAAGAATCTTTTAGAAACGAAATAAAGTAGTTATTTGTACAAAAAAGGTGAAATTTTCTAATGTATTAATTTATTTAAAAAAAAGTCTTTTCTTCTATAAAAGATGGCCTTTTAAAAAAATACTTGAATTTTCAAACTAAAGAGATAAATTCCCAACAAGAAACTATCATTTAAAAAAAAAGAAGTTTAAACCAAAAATACGAATTTTTAACAAATAAAAATTTTTTACTCAGGAAATAAATAAAAGTTTATTAAAATTGTTGAAATTTGAAGCTAAAAAACAAATTTTCTCTACAAAAATTGAAATTTCAAACAAAAATATGACAGTTAGAAAAAAAATTAATTTCCAACGAAATTCAAGCATTTTCACGCAAAAAATCAAATTCCAGACCCAGAAAATTATTTATTTACTAATCTCTCCTAAAAATAGGCTTTTTTATTAAACAGTTAAAATTTTAATTAAAGATATTAATTTTCATTTAAAAATATATATATTTTCACAAAGAATTTTTTTTAACAAACTGATTGCACCAAATCTTTCAAACAAAATAGTTGAACACCTGATCAAAAAAGATTCCTACCTTACCGCCGCTTTTTTTTATTTTCGAACTTATTTTCACATGAAGTGCTAAATTAAGTTGAAAATTTGGGATAATAATTAAAAAGCATTAAGAATGGTGGGTCTGGTCCTAAACTTTTATAATTATGAAACAAAAATTTTTTTGTAAATAATTTTTTTTTTGCTTTTTTCATAATTATTGAAATTTAATACCAGACCCACCTTTCTTAGTGGTTCCTTTTTATTATCCCAAAGTTTCCACTCGATGTGGCGCTTCATGTGAGAATAAGTTAGGAAATAAAAAAAGTGGCGGTAAGGTAGGAATCTGGTCACGTGACCCACTCGTCACATGACCTTAAATTGAAATTTTATCTGTTTTTAGAGAAATTTCATCTTTCATGGATAAAAATGCAACTATTTGATTGAGAATTCAACTTTAAAAAGAAAATTTGTCGTTCTTTTATTAAAAAATCCTTCATTTTAGTACAAATTTCATTTTTCCTGTATAACAATGCAACTATTTGGTACATAATTATATTATTTTGTTATCTTGTTTGATTGAAAAAAATTCGTCATTTTGGATTAAAGTTTAAATTTTTTTCGTAAAAACTTTTTTTTTAATTCATATTTTGAACTTGAAAAGTCAACTAAATCTTTGTAAATAGAAAACAAAACTATTTTTGTTTCAAAATTTATCTTTTTGATTGAAATATAAACTATGATACTTTTTTGTTGGGAATTTATCTTTTTAGTTTTAAAATTCCAGTCTATTTTGAAAAAGCGTCTTTTATAGTAGAAAATACTTTTTTTCTTGAAAAAAAATTAATAAATTTGAAAATTGGTATTTGAATGAACTATTTTATTCCAATTTTCAAAAATTCCGTACATGAGTGAAGGACCCCCTACCCCTTTCGTAACAAATCGTAAAAAAATGTCTCCACCCCCTCCCCCCTTCCGTAAACAAATCATAACAAAAAGTCTTGACCCCCTCCCCCTTTCCATAACAAATCATAAAAAATGTCACGGCCCCTCCCACCGTCCGTAACAAGTCGCAGCAAAATGTCTCGGCCCCCTTCCCCCGTCCGTAAACAAATCATAACAAAATTTCTCGATCCCCTCCCCCCTTCCGTAACAAAGCACAACAAAATGTCTCGAGCCCGTCCCCCTTCCATAAAAAATCATTAAAAAATGTCATGGCCCCCTCCCTCTCCGTAACTTATCATAACAAAATGGCTCAACCCCTTCTCACCGTCCGTAACAAGTCGCAACAAAATGTTTCGGCCCCCTCCCCCCTTCCGTATCAAATCGTAACAAAATGTCTCCCCCCCTCCCGGAACAATTCCATAAAAAATGTCACGGCCCCCTCCCCCTCCGTAACAAATCGTAACAAAATGTCTCGCCCCCCTCCCCCCCATTTACCTGTTACGTAATTTAAGTACGGGTCGTTTTCACTGGTGATCTCTAATCACGATCTTCAGTTGTAAAATCAAGTTTCAAGGAAGTTCTGCTTTTCCTGTCTATTATGATGATTCATGAGTCCTTCCGTGATTTGTGGAAAGAGTGAAGAAATACATTTGCACAATGACCTTGAATTATGAGGACCAAGTTATGAGATGCTGTTTAGTTTCACTTCCGACCGGTGACAGTCGGTGACAATTGTGACAACACTGAGATTTATTGGGATCCAGTGAAGGAGTTATGGGGCCAAAGGGTTCAGGGGTTAAAGGGTTACGAAGGATTAGGTCGTTTAGGCAAAAGTGAGTGAATCTTGATAAGTAAGGCTCGAAGTTTCTAAATTAGATAACTCATAAGATAACTGTAATTTTCTTTGCTGAACAGAATTTCAAGCCATAACTTAGATTTTAGAAACTTAGAGAGAAGTTGTATTTTTCAGATCTTTCGATTTCAAATTGCAGTTTTCCCTTCATTAGTCGAAAATTTATTTTAAAAATTCGGCTTTTGGATCTAAAATTCATCTTTTGGTAAAAAAAAAAAGTAATCCTTTTGCCTTGAGAGTTATTTCTTTTTGATTAAAAAGTCTACTATTAGATTTCTGTTTGAAAAATGATCTCTTTTGGTTAAAACTCTTTTTTTTAGGACTCAAATCTTTTCTAGATGCGAAATTCTTTTTGGTTTGAAAATTCAACTTTTGGATCGAATATTCATCTTTTGATAGAAAAATAATCTTTTTATTTTAAAAGGTAATTCTCTTTAATTTAAAATTCTACTAATATGTATTCTTTCTTTTTATTGATCTCTCTTGGTTGAAATTATTTTTTTCTTTTGTTTGAAAATTCATCTTTTGGTAAAAAAGTAATCCTTTTCCTTTGAAAGTTATTTCTCTATAAATGAAAAGTCTACTATTAGTTTTCTGTTTAAAAAATGATCTCTTTTGGTTAAAACTCTTTTTTTGACGACTCAAATCTTGCCTAGTTGCGAAATTGTCTTTTTGGTTTGAAAATTCAACTTTGGGATCGAATAATCATCTTTTGTTAGAAAAATAATCTTTTCATTTTAAAAGTTACTTCTCTTTAATTCAAAATTCTACAATTATATTTCTTTTTTCTTTTTATTGATCTCTTTTAGTTTAAATTATTTTTTTCTTTTGTTTGAAAATTCCACTTTTGGCTCGAAAATTCATCTTTTGGTAAAAAAAGTAATTCTTTGCCTTTGAAAGTTATTTCTTTTTAATTAAAAAGTCTACTATTAGGTTTATATTTAAAAAAATTATCTTTTTTGGTTAAAACTCTTTTTTTTGACGACTGAAATCTTTCCTAGTTGCGAAATTGTCTTTTTGGTTTGAAAATTCAACTTTGGGATCGAATAATCATCTTTTGTTAGAAAATAATCTTTTCATTTTAAAAGTTACTTCTCTTTAATTCAAAATTCTACAATTATATTTCTTTTTTCTTTTTATTGATCTCTTTTAGTTTAAATTATTTTTTTCTTTTGTTTGAAAATTCCACTTTTGGCTCGAAAATTCATCTTTTGGTAAAAAAAGTAATTCTTTGCCTTTGAAAGTTATTTCTTTTTAATTAAAAAGTCTACTATTAGGTTTATATTTAAAAAAATTATCTTTTTTGGTTAAAACTCTTTTTTTTGACGACTGAAATCTTTCCTAGTTGCGAAATTGTCTTTTTGGTTTGAAAATTCAACTTTGGGATCGAATAATCATCTTTTGTTAGAAAATAATCTTTTCATTTTAAAAGTTACTTCTCTTTAATTCAAAATTCTACTAGTATATTTCTTTTTTTGTAATTGATCTCTTTTGTTTGAAATTCAACTTTTGCCTCAAAAATTCATCTTTTGGTAAAAAATTAATCCTTTTCCTTTGAAAGTTATTTCTTTTTAATTGAAAGTCTGCTATTAGATTTCTGTTTGAAAAATTATCTCTTTTGGTTAAAACTCTTTTTTTTGACGACTGAAATCTTTCCTAGTTGCGAAATTGTCCTTTTTTTTGTTTGTATTGATTTCCTTTGGTTGAATTTTTTTTTCTTTTGTTTGAAAATTCAACTTTTGGATCAACAATTCATCTTTTGGTAGAAAAGAAATCTTTCTTGTTTGAAAGTTAATTTTTAATTAAAAAGTCTAATATTATATTTGTGATTAAAACTGATCTTTTTTGTTTGAAATTTTTTGTTTTTTTATTGGTTTGTAAATTAATTTCGTTTGTTTAAAAATACAACTGTTTGGGTGAAAATTAATTTTTTTTTGTCGAGGACCTAAATTTATTGGTTGAAAATTATAAATTAAACTGAATGGGTGAAACTGAAAAATGTTTTTTTTTTAAAGAGGAAATATAACTATTTATTTTTTTGTTGAAAATTCAGCTTATTCAGTTGAGAATGTAAAAATTTGTTTAAAAATCAAATTTTTTGTCGAAAATTCATATTCGAAGGTTAAAAAATGAACTTTTTATGTAAAAAAATGAATTTTTTATAATGAAAATCTACGCATTCCATTTCTAGTTGAAAATTGATTTTTCTTTATTAAAAATTTTACAGTTGTTGTAGGAAGTTCAAGTTTTTGTTTGAAAGTCAATTTTTTTTACCGAAAGTGTATATTTTCAAGTTAAAAAATGACTTTTTTGTCAAAAATTAATTTTTTAACTGAAAGTCTAACTATTATTTTTTTGGATAGAAATTTATTTTTATAGTTGAAAATTAAACAATTTGGCTTAAAACTCATATTTTTGACTGAAAGTTTTACTATTTTAGTAGAAAGTTCAAGTATTGGTTTAAAAATCAAACTCTTTGTCAAACATTTAAATTTTGACGCTAAAGTTGGACATGTTTGTAGAAAATTAATTTTTTTTGACTGAAAATTTAAATATTCCATTTTTGGTTGAAAATTATAAATGGAATTTTTTGTAGAAAATAATTTTTTTTTAATTGGAAATCTATCTATTTCATTTTTGGTATAAGATTGATCTTTTTGGGTTGAAAATTTAACTGAATTTTGGTAGAAAATTTAAATTTGGTTGAAAATGAACTTTTTTGTCTACAATTCATATTTTCAGATTGAAAATTCAACAATTTTATAAGAAAAAACTATTTTGGTTTAATAATAATTATTAAACCAAAATAGTTTATTGCTAAACCAAATTCATTAATTATTAAGGAATTTGCTTGAATTGTTTTTCTTTATGGATTAAAAAATCTTTTTATAGTTGAAATTTTTTGTTGTTGAAAATTGATTTTGTTTAAATTGAAAATCAAATTATTCTATTTTTCGTTAAAAATTAATCTTTTTTAGCAGAAACAATGTCTAAATTGTCAATTTTTCTTTTTGTTTGTGGAGAATTAAATTTTGTAACATCAAATCTAACTCTATTTTTGGTTCGAAATTGATCTTGTTGAATTGAAAATTTAAATACATTTTGTTTGAAAATTTAACTGTTTTAAAGCAAAATTAGTATTTTTGTTTTAAAAATAAATTAGTTTGATTGCATTGTTCGTCTTGCTTGATTTTCTTAATTGTAAATTCTTCTTTTGTTTTTTTATTAAAAATTAAAAATTTTAACAGAAAATATAACTATTTGGTTTTTGGTTGATAATTGAACTTTCATAGTTAAAATTTCAACTATTTGGTTGGAAATTGACCCTTTTGGTTTAGAAAATGATTAAATTTCGTTCAATTTGATTTTTTTCTGCGGAAAAATCTTTTTTAGATCCAAATCTTTTTTTTTTTAATTTATTTTTAAATCTGAAAATGTAATTATTTCATTTTTTTTTAAACCGCTCTCTTTCGTTAAAAATTCAACTATTTTGCTTAAACGTGATTTTTTAGGGTTTTAAATTTTAACTGTACTGTCAAAAATTCTGCTATTTGACTTGAAAATTCATCAATTTGGTTGAATTTTTTTTCCTTCTTGACTGAAAAATATTTCTTAATTGAAAATTTTGCTGTTGTTAAAAATTTATTTATTTAAAATTAAACTTTTTGGATAAAAATCAATCTTTTTGGGTTGTAAATTAAATTATTTTTTCAAGTATTTCTTGACTTAAAAATCTTTCAAAATTAAAAGATTATTTTTAATTCAAAATTAATTTTTCAACTAAAAATCTAATTATTCCCTTTTTGGTGGAAAATTGAACTTTTTTAGTTAAAAATTGATCTTCATATTTTCTAACTTATTATAAGTAATAAATAATTAGTGGAAAATTAATTTTTTAAACTTTAAATTAAACTCAATTTTTTGTCATAACATTTTTTTATTTTCCATTTAATCTTTTTGTTAGAAAATTAATTTTTTTTCATGGAAAATTTAATTTGTTTCGTGAAAAATTTAACTATTTCGATGAAAATTTATGTTATTTGCTTGAAAACTTATTTTTTTAACTGAAAGTTAAACTATTCAACTTTTTGTAAAAATGTATCTATTTTATTTAATATTTGTTTTTTCTTGGTAAATAATAATGAACCTTTTGGGTAGAAAATTTTATTAATAATTAAAATAATTGTTTCAAAATACATATATTTTGTTAAAAAATCTTATTTTTTTTGTTAAAAAATTATTCTTTTTGGTTAAAACTCCATTTCTTTGGTTAAAAAAAATTTTTTTAGTGAAAACTAATTTTTTTATCTAGAAATTTAACTATTCCATTTTTTGGCGAAATTTTTTTTTTTGATAGACATTTAATCTTTTTGGTTGAAAATTCATCTGTTTACTTGAGAGTTTTAACTATTTGTTTCAAATTTGTTTATTTAGTTAAAAACCTATTTCTCTAACTTAAAATTATATAATTTTATTTTTTGTTCAACATTGATCGTTTGTAGTTCAAATTTTATCTATTTTGTTATAAATTATTTTTTTTTGATAAAAAATCAATATTTTAGGTAGAAATATTGGTTATATTGGAAATATTAGTAGAAACATTTGTTAATATTTTTTTTATTATTTACAGGTTATTTTTAAAATAAATTTTATTTTATTTTATAAATTGTTACACTAAAAATGAATTTTCAAGACAAAAGGACGAATTTTCAATAAAAAAGTGAGTTTTTTTACAAAATTTGGATTTCTTGCTAACATAGTTAAATTTAAACCAAATAGTTAAATTTTTTTAGAGGATTGACATTTCCGAAATATAAAGTTTATTTTCAACAAAATTTGGACTTTCTACCAAAATACTAAAATTTTTAACAAAATACATGAATTTTTAACCAAATGGATAAAATTTCTAAAAATTTTAAACCAAAAAGACAAATTTCCAATAAAATAGTCAAGTTTTCAATAAAAAATTAATTTTTAGCCCATTTTTCTAACAAAAGATTTGAATTTTCCACCATGAAAAAAACAAACGAATTCGAAGATGAATTTTTGACGCAATTTACAAAAAAATTGACCAATTAACTAAATTTTTAACAAAGTAGGTAATTTTTTAAACATGTAGTTGCATTTTCCAACAGAAAAAAAAACAATTGAAAAAAGCAAAACTCTTCAGAAATTTTGTTACTAAAAAATACGAATTTCTCAACTAAAATCACACTGTTTCCCCTGTTATTATAGAAATTTGTTATAGAAAGCTTAGATCCACCGGCAATGGAAGCCCAGGTCCGATTTCCAGTCGGGACTCTATCCACTGAGATACTGCTCTACCCACTAAGCTACTGGTTCGATATCTCCAGTTGATTAGTGGGTTGAGCAATAGCTTAGTGGATAGAGCAGTATCTTAGTGGGTAGAGCAGTATCTTAGTGGGTAGAGCAGTATCTTAGCGGATAGAGCAATATCTTAGTGGGTAGAGCAGTAGCTTAGTGTATAGAGCAATATCTTAGTGGATAGAGCAGTAGCTTAGTGGGCAGATCACCCGACTGGCAATCGCAAGACATGAGTTAGATTTCCAGCGGATCGAAGGGGAGGGATCTTTTTCACAGGTAAAATCTAATTTTAACATTAAAGTGAAATCTCTTAACAATGCTGAATTTTCTTCAACTTCCTTAACCCATAAATAAACTTACATTGCCATCAATTTGAGAATAATATATTCCCCGACACCTAACGTCATTAATTTTCTCCACTTTGAGGTTTTCTCAATTCTCATTTCCTTAAGAACAGAAATCTTGATTTGATTTATGAGATATGAAAGTATGTACTCGTAGCATATAAATTTACATTTTTTTGGCAAGCCTGGATTGAACTTTATGACATAATCGTTTACTGATAGTGTGTAATAATCGAGTATAATCTGAGAATAATCAGAGACTGGACGATAAATCAATATAATGATGGTCCAAGGTGAGAACGCTTAATCTATTTTGCAAATTTCCTTTCGCTGTGTGATGATTATAATAACTGATTGCCTTTTTGACAGTCAACGCCAGGCTTACATGATTTACGAACAAGATAAACATAGTCTCCGATGTTTTAATTTAAAATTCCTCTTCGATATCCCCACTACCGCCACACAGTGGTAAAAACGTTTTTCTTTTTTCATAAGCCTAATATCTCAAGATTGGCTGAACGGAATTGAATGAAATTTAGAATGAATACAGTTTACATCATACATAATCAGGGGAAAATACTCACAAGATCCAAATATATTTTCCAAGACCGGAAAATCCACGGGAAATCGGGTACTTCTCTTATTTTATGAATAAACTGACTCAAACTTTTAGAAAAAATGATACATTTTTTTATATTAACACTTAAATTTCTTTATTTACATCGGCTGAACTAAAATCCAAAGGAAAATTGGTACCTCCGATTTTTCATTTTCCTGGAAAACTCTATAAAAAAAGACAAAACGTGAATTTTCAGCTTTTTTATCTGGCAAAGCTATTGTATTATAATAAATTTTCCAGGAAAATGAAAAATCGGAGGTACCAATTTTCCTTTGGATTTTAGTTTGACCGATGTAAATAAACAAATTTAAGTGTTAATATAAACTAAAAACATTAATTTATGCATAAAAATAAAAATTTCATTTCTTGAAACTAGAATTATTTATACAATTTTTTGAAAAATCTGCAAAATTTAAAAAAATACCTTAAAATCATCCAGATTCTTTTTTTTTTAAAGATTAATAACTGACAAATAAACAATTATTAATTTGGAAAAACTAACAATAATTTTTGTTGAAAAAATAGTTTTAAAAGAATAGTTAGTAAGATTTCATCAATTTTCAAAAAAGTATCTGGATGATTTTAACGTAATTTTTTTACTTTTTGACAAATTTTCAAAAAAATTGTAGAAAAAACTACAGTTCCAAGTTCTTAAAGTTATCTAATAACTGAAATTTTTCTGATTTTTTTTTGGTTAAATATGTATTTTTTAACTGAAAATTTACGTATTCCATTTTTGGTAGAAATTATATCTTTTTTATTAAAATTCAAGTATTTTGTTGACAATTAATCTTTTTTAGTTTGTTTGAAAATTGAAATATTGCGATTGCCAGTCAGTTTATATACCCACTAAGCTGCAGCTCTATCCACTAAGCTATTGCTCCACCCACTAAACTAATGCTCTACCCACTAAACTATTGCTCTACCCACTAAAATACTGCTCTACTCATTAAGGTACTGCTCTGCCCACTAAAATACTGCTCTACTCATTAAGCTACTGCTCTACCCACTAAGCTACTGGTTCGCTCTCTCCAGTTGATTAGTGGGTAGAGCAGTAGCTTAGTGTGTAGAGCAGTAGTTTACTTTTTGCTGGATTTTCAAAAAATTGTACGAAAAACTACAGTTCCAAGGTCTTAAAGTTATCTAACAACTGAAATTTTTTAAAACATTTTTCTGAGATTTTTTTGTTACATATGAATTAATTAATGAATTTAAAAAAAATCTTTTTTAATATTCACTTAAAATTAATTTTTCAAAATAATAAATTGTTTCAACTTCAGACGTTTTTTTTTATTTTCTCAAAACCTTTAAAGATCCTTGAAAAGCTCAAAGCTTTTATTTCGAAATCTTCAAGAATCTGAATTCACTTTTTTATTTTTTGAAAACTTTTCTAGTGTTACATAAGTTTGGATATTCTTAAAACTTGTGAATAAAAATTAAACTTAAAGTAACTAAAACTTTTTCCAAAATGATTTACAAATTATGAGAAGATACAAACTTAATTTAAAACTGGACGAAATTTTGAAAAATAAAAAACTTACTAGTGAAATATAAAATGATTTTTAGTTTGAAAAATTAATGATAAGAAAATATTATTTAAGATTCGAAACAAAAAACAATTTTTATTTATAAATTACAATAGGCAATTATTAATTTGGAAAATAGGCGAGTAAGTTTAAGGTATATTTAGAAGTTTTGAGACAATTCCAAAAATAATCTAGAATTTGAAGGGATTTCGAAATATTCAAAATAGAATGCAGACCTTACAAGATTTTGAAAAAAATTTATAAGTTTTTTAAGCATTTTGAAAGGTTTCAAAAAACTACAAAATTTTTTATGAAAATTACTAGAAAAGCTAACAATTATTTTTTTAAAATTATTTTTCAAAGAATTTTTGAAAAGATTTAAAAAAAAGAATCTGGATGATTTTAGGGTAATTTTTTAAGTTTTGTAGATGTTTCAAAAAATTCTATAAATAGCTCTAGTTTTAAGATAATCAAATTATTATTAGATTTTTGGAAAATTTTTGCATGATTTTTTTAAAACAAATTTTTAAGACAATAGTCAAAAAGATTTCAAAATAAATTTTTATGCATATATATAAAAAACTCCCATCTAACACGTTTAAATCGTAAACATATAATATAAAAAACATAATATTAATTGTAATAATATACATGCATGGAAATGATATACAAAGTGAGGGAAAAATTTGAGTGCGAAGCACGAAATACGGGATGAGAATTTTTTCGTTAAAGCCGAATGAGCTTTAACAAAAGAGAATTCACTATCATCCAATTACTGTTGTTGATGGCTTAAACTTGCGAGCCACAGTGTCACATCACATGCTTAAGGGTCGGGGTTTACAAAAATGTCGCAAAATGTCACAAATTTAAAGATAAATTTTCCTAAATTTAAAAAAATTGTTAGAATTTGGAAAATTACTAAAAATAGCTTCTCGTAATATGTGGACGCTCCCATACGTATTTTTTTAAATCAATCATTCTGTCGAGCAGCATCAAGTGTGAAGACAAAATTGCGCTAATTAATGTTCATACACCGAAACCGGGTTTGTATGTTGCCGTCCTTCTTATGCGTCATTGCTATAATTAGAAGCAATAAAATGCGGTAATATAGAAGACAAGATGGAAAAACTACTTTCTACCACATACCAGTCGAGTTTTAGTTTTTAAAGTTAAGAAAAAGACAAATTACGTCAGGTGTTTTTCTTAACCCCCCCCCCCCCCCCCCCCCCCACCAACCACCCCCCCACACCCACGCACTGCATCCCCCCCACCAGAGACCCCCCCTACAACACACCAAAACCATTAAAATTAACACAAACAAAA
>JAAAKG020201810.1:0-23463 GCA_010014905.2 Druon quercuslanigerum
ATTTTTGCTCAGGTATGTAAGAATTTTTCGAGTAAAACACTCACGTAGGTAGGGTCGATACCTGCTGCCTATACGATGGTAATAATGCATGCGAAGCTCATAATTCTGTCCTCTTGCTCCTCGGTCGACTATGTACAATTTATGTTCGGGAACCTCCTAGAAAATAGCATAAAATTATCGGCACAATTCATCTCTTCTGGAGAAGCCGATAAGTGCAGATGTAAATGTTTCCTCGTATATTATAAAATAAAATTCCCTATCATCCTATATCAATAAAATATGCCTAATAATCAAACTGACTCTTCACTTTATGAGACAGGACTTGATTAATTTAAGCACATCCCTAAAAAGATAATCGAACTAAAATGTGGAAATCATGGAAGATACAACTTAGAAAACAAGCTTCGCTTATTTTTGAGCTTCACGGCACTTTTCATGAAATATATTCCCATTAAACGTTTTTCTTAACGAACTAATTCAATTTCTACCATTATCAAGACAATTTAAATTACGATTTACGTAAAGGCAGATGTGTGAATTATAAATTTATGCCTAAATTTCTCAAAATCTTTCTTATTATTTGTAATTATTTTACTGCAGGAGTTTTGATGAATAAAAATAATTATTAATCTCGCGGTACAGGCCTTATTTATATCTCAACATA
The DNA here is from genome assembly GCA_010014905.2 of Druon quercuslanigerum. Classification (NCBI taxonomy): domain Eukaryota; kingdom Metazoa; phylum Arthropoda; class Insecta; order Hymenoptera; family Cynipidae; genus Druon; species Druon quercuslanigerum. The sequence goes on from JAAAKG020201810.1 coordinate 665, forward strand.
AACCTGAAAATTATAATTTGCTTGGCACATTAACATAGCTTACCAGATTATATGAATGCATTACTTCAAAATAATGTAATTTTACTAGTTATTTTTTTAGCGAAAATTGCACATGAATTTAATTTAATCAGGTCTGTTCGAAATTACATCAAAGAACACTTCACGGGATGAATTTGATATATCATGTATTACACGACACCATTGGGAATGAACGCATGAATAGTTGCCGGCAACGCAATGCGAACATTAGCACGCCACTTTTAATGTGTCAGTGATTTATAATCTGATTAAGTCTTTCTTATATAAGATTGCAAATTTAACTGATATATTATTTTTTTATATATTATTTAAATATAATTTTTCTTTTATCGAATATTATTTATGATTATTTCCGGTGAATTTTGACATCTTTATAATTTGTATTCATATTATGCTTTTATTTTCAAGAACAGCGTTCGTGTCACATAAATATTAAAAATGTCAAAATTTATTTTTCTTGTCTGCAGTATTCAAACTCAAAGCTTTATTTTATAAGCTTAAATTACTCATGTGTTTATTTAATTAAAATTGATGCTGAAAATAGCGAAAGAATTGTATAAAAATGCCTCTTTAAAAACGAAATGTTCTTTTTACCTAAAATAGAAGACTAAGCCATCACAATTGACGAGCATCAATATTTCATAATGCTCGATATACAGGCTAAATAAAGATAATCCACGCTTTTGCGATCATACTTTGATCAATAAATAGTACTAATAATAGTTGACGACTCATAAGGCTAGATTTTCCGTAAATCCATTGCAAACTTCAAAGCAAGGCAATTGACAGCCCGAATTTTAAATGAGACTATGAAATATTTATTAAGCTATTACGTTGGACCCATAGAGTGTGAAATATTATTTATTATCATTGATGAATTATCTATATGGAAAATACATAACCGTGAATTAACGATTTTAAAATATATCTACAAATTGCAGTATAATAAATGTTATTTATAAATACATTTTGATGTTTATTATATTTTTAATTGCTTGCTACATTACTTTTTTAGCTTTCTCTGTTATTATTATTATATAAGGCAATTAAGGCCAATTTTAATAACAAAATTTCAACCATAAGTATAAGCTCATAATATGAAAGGAAAAACAACATCTTAGTTTATCTGAACTAATATATTTTCTTCTTCTAAGTAAGTAATATTTTTTTTCACGAGGAGAAAAGGGTGTTCTTCTGATCACAATTAACAAGTGAAAAGCTCCCTAATTACCTGCAAAATAAAAGAAGGAAAAGAGATAACAATTTTAAAAGAAAACAAGGAATGGCCTCAGGGAAACATCTTCTTTTATTCATCTTTGGCCATTTCCACTCCCTACGTTTTTGTGACAAAATCGAGGGTCTTATACAACTATTTACCAGCGAAACCCTATTTCGAAAGATTTTCAAAAGCATATGGAAGTATAGTTAAAATAAGTGAGAAGGAGGTTGAAGGGCTAGGTTAATATGCCGTCATGTGGCAGAAGTGAATTAAAAGAGAAGACAAGTGATAGCAATACAGTCAAACTCGTATATTTTTATTATATAATTCTGTTTTTAATGGAGGAGCATTGAGGGTAGTTGAGGAAAAGGCAACGCTTTTTCTCAGAGACTAAATTCAGAGGAAGCTGCTCTGGCTTATGAGATGATATCATCGACCTGTGCATTCTTCTTTTAGTTGCGGAAGGTCCTGAGGGATATAAGATAGACTTCTTTGTTTCGAGAACAAAGATTCCACGTTCTTTCATTTTACTGGTTCTCTTTTGCAAATCTGCACGCCATTCGATTCACCTCTTACATGTATAATACCGTCTGAGACTGTTCCTTTAAATTTCCCTGCATATATATATAGTAGCTGAAACAGAGAAAAATTATGTTTACTTAACCACCAGCTTTATCCTAAAACAAAATTATTTTTACTTTTATCAGAACACATGACTCTTAATTTGCCAGCTTAATGGTTCTAAGGCCCGAGTGACTCATAAATCACAAATTGGCTCAGGCGCACGGCCAATACGTTCGTTAACGGATTAGCGAAGCTGCAAAGCGGGCAGATTTAGTGTCCTTTTGTCGTAGCGAATCCCTCTTCAAGTTTTCGTAGCCGTTGTCCTCTAGTCGTTGACGTTCCACGACGTTGACCTGAAGCTTTGATGAAAAATGTACGCCAGAGAGAAAGTCGTAACGAAAGCTAAACGTAAATGCGCTTAGAGAAAGTGAAGAGTCATGAGAATTTAGGGTATCCAGTACACGAAGGAATCTGCTTTTTAGTGAATCGCAAGATTGACGTAAATATCTTCTTTCTGTTCTATAAAACACGCGAAACAAACAGCCATCCTAAAACATTGGTTTAAAGTTGCATGCGAGTCAGCCCAGATGATTGCCTGTACTTCTCCTCCTGCTCGCAAGAGCTTTGCTCTACTCCGACCTAACCATCCATCCTTTCCATCCACTTTCAGACGCCATGTGGACTTCAGCATGAAAAATTCTCCTACAAAGGATGTGAGGGCCTTGCTTCGTGGCGCTTTCTGTTCCTCTCTCTTGCCACTTTGTGTCCGTAACACGTCATACATAAAGGGCCAAAATTAAATATTAATCTACTGAATTTCTAAGACAATGAGTGTCTGCACAAAAATCAGAACCGGCTTTGTAGGAAAATAAATTTCTCTCGCAGAGTCGTGCTTTTGCGGCCGATGAAATGAAATGTAGATTTTTTTTAGCGGTCTCACATGTCAGGAAACTCGCATCTTCTTTATTTGGTTGGAGAATGCTACAGCTTTTTTTTGGTAGGTTAGCCCTCTTCTCACGTGAATGTTATCCCCTAATTATACAGCTATATCATTAATTTTTTTTAATTGTTCGCAAGAGCACAGCCTTATTCAATTCGATGCTCCTAATCTCGAGCGACAACATCTATGCCAGACGAGGGTCCACTTATTGGTCTGAAACTGTAGCGCTTTCAAAAAAATAAATATGAGGAGACTAAGTTGAGTTATGATGTTACTAAAAAAGTGTAATATTGTACGGTTATATACAGAAAATCTATTTCTATTTGGTATTATGAATGATGAAACGACTTGATTCAATTTCTAGAGTCAGACCTGCGGCATGCCTCTTCGGAGGCATATCAAATCTGCGGTATGTCACATCTACAGTATGTCACATCTGCGACATGTCGCATCTGCGGCATGTCACAACTGCGGCATCTCTACCTAGCGGCTTCTCTCACAAGTGGATAGGGGGTAAGGGGATAGGGTTGTGACCTTTTAATATTTATCAGATCAGTCACAGGGATACCTTCCCGTTTCCACGCGACTTTGGGAAAGGGGAAAGGGATTAGCCTTACATTATTTATGAGACCAATTATAAGGGTGCGGTGAGAGATGCCACAAAAATTTCAATTTCACTGTGAGAAATGCCGCGTGGGAGATGCCGCAGATGTGACCCCAGTGAAAATTCTTCGACTTAAGTTGGACTTGGTGATGTCTTGAGTTTGTCTCCAAAACAACGATGCCTAGGTGCGTCGAAAAACTGAGTCCAGACATAAGCCTTCGTCTTACGTTTTTGGTCACTGGAGGTAAGATAGCGTTTAGTTGTCTCAAGTCGAGCCTTGTCTTAGCTGAGACGACGTTTACTTGTCTCAAAACGAGCCTTGTATTGGGTGAGATGGTGGAACATTTTTCGAGTCATAAATGAGATTAAAATTGACGAATTAAAAATTTCAAATTATTAAATTAGTTATTTACATTTGTTATTTACACCTAAAAATTTTCTTCAAAAAAATTAAAATTGTAACTTTCTAAAAGGATCTCCAAAGCCGTTAGAAATACGTGAAAACAAACAACATTTTCAGTTTCCTCGTCGAACAAGTATAATAGAAATGTAAATTAAATTTTGGGTCAGGTATAGACTCAAAGTTATGAGCCCCTCGTTTTAAAGTCATAAAGAGGCGACTTAAAAAATAAAGTGAAGTCTGGCTCCGTCTCAAAACTGAGACATGCTCAAGTCGACCTTTTCCACTTCAGCATGTCTTTATTGGCCGCAGATGGGACATACCTCAGAAGTGACATTCCTCAGGTGTGACTTGTTGCAGAGAGACATGCTTCATCTGAAATGACATGTCCCTGTTCCATTTATCCGTTCTTTAATTTCTTCAAATATATTCTTCTTTAATATACTAAATCTACATTCTTCTTTCCTATTTATGGGCGAGCGGCGCACTCCCAAAAAAAGATGCACAAAAAAATGAGTTGCCCGACCACTACAAAACGCAACAAAAAACCAATTGGGATCGATTAATTAGGTATTAGTAACCAAAAACTTTCATAATACTTTTTTGTCCCGATGCTCAATAATTTGTTATAAACTGAAAACTTGTGAAATTACGCAAAATGAAAAAATCGTTACGCTGATCATTTTCTAAAGTCAAATAGATAAAAATAAACACTTTCTTACTTTTGGTATATTTTCGAAAAATGCTTCGTTTTCGAGTTACGCGCAATTTAAATTTAAAAATCAGCCGAAAAGCGTATATTTCGAAAAAAATTTTCTCGGCTTCTATGACAGCTCTTTGAAATTATAAAAATTAAAATTAGACGTGAAAACCTGTGCATTTAGGCAGTATTTTTTTCTTCATGTTACTTTTTTTCACAATGACAAATTTGTCATACCAAATTCGTGAAATTTACGAATTTCGAGGCGGATTTGCGGTGACGAAGCGCGTAACGTATAATGAATCGCGGAATTATTTTTTAATGACTAACGCTGTAATATGTGGTTACTGGCCATTGATATTTTTTCTTTATACCATGTACTGTCGAAAAGAAGTCTTTCTCAAACAGAACCTCTTTCAATTCTACAACATAATGTATGTGTACCAAAAAAAATTAAAAAGTTATGGACGTCAACGTAAAACGAAAATTATTTCTAAATAAATTAACTTATTTATTTACATAAAAATTACATTTGTATATATAAATATGTTGTAATAGAGTCTACTATACGTTAACATTGCGCCTATTTTCTCTAAATTTAATCTTCAGTCTCGCATTCGATACTTTAATCCATATGATAATTTGAAATTTTGTGATTATTGCAAATTGTTGAACACGTGCATAGCTCGCAACATTGCAAACCTTGAGACAAACAAGAACACATTTTTTATATTTGCAGGGTGAATTTCCAGTAAATATTTCGGTAAATATTTTTCGTTTAAATAAATTAATTTATTTATTTTGAAATAATTTTCATTTTACTTTAACGTCCATAACTTTTTAATTTTTGTTGGTACACATACATTTTGTTGTAGAATTGAAAGAGGTTCTGTTTAAAGAAGGCTTCTTTTCGACAGTACACGGTATAAAGAAAAAATATCAATGGCCAATAACTACATATTACAACGTTATTCATTAACAAATAGTTCCACGAATCATTATACGTTACGCGCTTCGTCACCGCAAATCCGCCTCGAAATCCGTAAATTTCACGAATTTGGTATGACAAATTTGTATTTGTAACAAAAGTAGCACGAAAAAAAACTGCCTAAAAGCACATGTTTTTACGACTAATTGTCATTTTTAAAATTTGAAAAAGCTGTGATAGAAGCCGAGAAATTTTTTTTTCGAAATATACGCTTTTTCTGTCGATTTTTGACTTTAAATTGCGCGTAACTCAAAAACGATGCATTTTTAGAAAAAATACCTATAGTAAAAAAGAGTTTATTTTTATCCATTTTACTTTATAAAATGATCAGCGAAACGATTTTTTTATTTTTCGTAATTTTACTAGTTTTTAGTTAATAACAAATTATTGACCACCGGAAGAAATAAGTATTATTAAGGTTTTTTGTTCCTAATAACATAGTTAATCGATCGCAATTAGTTTTTTTCTTGTGTTTTGTAGTGGTCGGTCAACTCATTTTTTATGCATCTTTTTGGGGGTGCGCCACTCGCCTACTAAATTTTTGCTACTTATGTACAATCTTTCTCCGTTATTTCGCTGTTCGAAACCTGTTCATTTTTAGACGTACTCAAGAAGAAACATGATAGTCCCAGACAAAAAAGAAAGATTGGAGGTAGTTTACATTGTAATAATTCTTTCTCTTAAAGTAGATTTTACTGTTCTCTAGTGCTTATCGCGATAAGTGTGTTGTACATGGGAAATTATTTCAACTTATGGGTAATTTATTTTAACTTTCGGTACCTCTCATTAGCCTCAGGTGCCGTCAAGAGACTACGTAGCCTCGTTTAAAATAGGGTGATGAATTTATCTACATAGCTACATTTTCAATGAACAAAGATGAATCTTAAAACAAATGGTTAAATTTTTGAAAAAGAAAATAATTCAAATTGTAGCAAAAAAAGTTATATTCTCAAGCGAAAAATACAAATTTTTTGGAGACAGTTGAATTTTCAACCAGGAAAGTTTTCTTTTCATAAAAATCTTTATTTTCAATCAAAAATATAACTTTTTTTACCATAATACATGAATTTCCGAACAAAAAACCAAATTTTTCACAAATGAAAATCAATGAAAAATGCAAACAAATTGATAACAAACCAGTAGACTCCTTAACAAAATAGTTACATTTTTCAACTGAAGAGGATGCATTAAAAATATATATATAAATGTTTAACTACAAGAGATTACTATTACATCAAATTTCAATTTTAAAAATCAATTATAAAAAAGAAACACGAATTTTCGACTAAAATAATGAATCTTATGAAAATTAATTTCCAACGTATATTATTTTAGTTCGTAACGTTACTTTCACCCATAAGTGAGTATAATTTTTTTGTTTTTGATATGTGTATCCTTGCGCTTAAAGAAACGATAGATACCCACGTGTATTCGTACTTTAGGAACAGGAAAAGGCTAGGTTGGATACGGACAAACCGTTGAATGTGCACAAGGTACTTACGGCTAGGATGTCGAAGGAGCCCCCTAGGGACAGAACCAGACCTCTTTCCACGTACTCTTTCTGTCGCCCTCCCGCTCAACCACCAACATGGCTCAGTCTATTTAATTCTCCACCTCTGACTCTTCACTTCAACCCGTTTGCCCTTCTTATCTTCTTGCATGTTTCTCATTCGGCGCTTCTATCTCTATACAATGTTCAACTTTCCAAAACATAAGTCTCAGTGCAAAATTTTTCTCTTTCTATTTCTTATTCTTAAAAATGCTTTGGATAATTCTGCATAACGTTACCTTATTCGCAGTTATAAAAGCAGGTATAAATAATAAAACTGTGAATTACAGTGCAGAGGGGGAAATTAATAGTAAAGATCTATTGTCCTAAATTAAAAGATGTATTGTCAATTTAATGTCAATGAACTAATAATTTCTAAATTAAAAAGATGAAAAAATATCGATGTAATTAAATTGTAGTGGGGAATCTACTAAGTAACTACAATTATAATTTCGCTTATCCAATCCGGTTCCGGAAGCTACAATCAAGATATTTCTCAGAAAGACAGATCCTAACGAAACTTTTCCATAATACCAGAAGACAATCAGATTAGGAAAACTTCTTCTCCATATTACAGAAGGGAAAAATACTGGTTACAGTTAATGTATTACTTACCACTTCACTTTAGGATAATCCAAAAAAAGGCACAGGCCCGAGAGGCTGTTCAAAAATCAGTTATTTATTATTGTAATGCTTTATCTTAGAGTAAACATTAAGACTTTGTAGTGCACGCGCGTAGAAAAATGGATAGTCAAAATTGAAGTGTCCAAATTTAGATAGACAATTTGATGTTCTAAATAGTATCAAGTACAATCAACAATTTCTTGTTCATAGTCAGGCAGATCATAATTGTATAGTCTCTTTGGATATCCTAAGGGGATTCAAAATCATTGTCAATATCGTCAAATCGACAATCCAGTGTGTCAAACAGAAGTATTTGCGTCACGACCACCACCGAACGCCGAATGAACAGACCCCATAAGCGATAAACATTTCTGAAGCGAGTGACTTTCGGCGTCACGTTAGCCCTGTTATACAGCATTCTTAATTAGTTTACGCTACTTGTTGATTCATAGAAAATAATAATAAAGTTGACCCTTTGGTATGATCAAGTTAACACCTCGCGATAATTAAACTAAAGTTCCTGAGATAATCAGGTTTAACCTTCAGGATCGTCAACCAGAGTGAAGCTGATCATCAAATTTTGACACTCTACAGATCAGAAGAGATCACAAGTACACAAACACACTATTGTTTTACGCCTTTAGTCGCAAGGTCTCGACCGTATGAAATAATAGCAGCACGGACAAGCTTCCACATAATCACAAACCTTATTAGAAGCAGTAAAGATTCCTCAGTTATAAATTGATTTTAGATTTTAAAAATAAATCATATTGAATAGGCTCACAACAGTATAAACATCCCACACGCCTCGTCCTGTAAATGCAATAAGTCAAAGTCAGACGGAAGCTCCAATCTGAAATCTAAAACAGAAAAAAAGAGTAGCAATTGCTGCCCCCCACCCGATGTGAAGCATCAAGCTTATCAATGTGGTATCTAATTAAACAAGATTCTTTCCATCCACCGCAGAAGATCAAAGCAGAAGAAGTAGCACGTGACCTGACGTAGTAGTCTCCGCCCGCCATGAGATACTATCCTACACATCAGCCACATAGGCGTAATGCTGCTGTATAAACAGCTAACTCGGTTTCAGAGGCTATAATCCTAAAATTAACAGTAGCACATCCAGAAATAATGGTGGATGATATCAACAGTTTTAATAGCTGGCATCTGTGACTACCGTGGAAGAAGAGCGCACCACTCGATGCCTTATCTGATTTCATCAAAGCAACGATGCAAACATTTTGCGGAGTACTGAATCGCAGATACGTGTTTCATAACCAACTAAATACGCTCAAAGCCGTTCTTTAATCACTACAGAGAAATTTATTGGCATCGCTGTGTCATCCGCGGAAAGATTCCTTAATTATGAACTTATTTTGTGTTTTAGTAAATTCAAGTGCAAAATTTTGTTCCCCTTAGAATAAAATGTTGGGGAATTTCAGAGTAACCTTTATATACTTTGAAAATCCTGCATAGCGTTTTTTTATTTGGAATATCCAGTTGTTAATAAAGAAAATGTATATTTTAGCATAGAATATTTAATAGTACTTAGAACAATAGTTAATGTAATTTTCAAACTAATTAAAAGTTAAACAACTTGGGCAAAGAACAAACTTTTTTATCTGGAAATTAAATAGCCCCACTCTACACAGATGGCAAATACATTAAAACCCTTTATCGGAATGGGTAATCTGTTGTGAATACCAAGGTCTTATTGTTTAATATTTTTGTCTAATTTTTAGCATGGGTCATCTAAAAAATTATATCTTAAAGCACACAGCCGGTTTTTCGATAAAAGTTTTATATTTTGTTTAATATTCAAAAACGTAAGAACAATAGCAGCGACGCTCAATGTTAGCTGTCTCTGCATGTTCGCTGCATGCCTATGGACCCTTGTCAAACGCCAGAAAGAAGATTCCTCGAAGTGAATGGAGTTGACCGGAACAAATGACCCTTCCATTTTTATGAGGTTACGTTCGGTTACAAAAACTGACATTGTAAAATTATGGATTAATTTAAGTTTAATTACTAGATTAATTTAATATATTTAAGTATAAGAAAGTAGAAAGAACACTAATGAAAATCGGTTAATATTTGCAGTAATAATAGGAATCTTTCTGTAATAAATAACTACTGTGCATATAAACTGTTCATTTTTTAGTAAGTGGACGCAGCACATTCAGAAAACATAAAAAATGCATCATCTAAAGGAGTACAGTTGGCCTGGAGACTACAATATTTACCCCCCCCCCCCCCCCATTATAATAATTTATCGTCGACAAGGCAATCAGATGTTTAGATCATTTTTATTTGTTTCAACAATTTGTTCCCCATAAATCATAAAAAATATCCTTTTCTGCAATTAATGACACAATTAAAAAATGCTAAAGATACTTTTTTAAAAAGTTTTTTAGCAATTATTTAAACAATGAATAATGATTTACTTGCTCTGTTCATCTGAAAGGTGGAGAAAAGTCTATTTTTTCGAATGTCTTACAATATGCCCCTTATTATTTTGTATATCCTTATCTCGGAGCGTTTACCATATATTGTTTAAGGACCGATAATTTGTTTAAAGTATTAAATTCAATTACTCTGAGGAAAAAACATTCTCTTTTTCCTAAAATGACAGCCATTGATTAATGCAATCTGTGCAATTAAAACAATTTGCATATATCTTTCCCAAAGTATATAAGTGAAACAGAATATAGAAGTAATTTTACGAAGAAAAAGACTGCCCTTTTCATAGAACAATTGAATTGAATTCTGTAAACAATATATATGATAAAATACTAAATAATAATTTTCTCAACCTTTCCCAAGGAAAACTTGAACAATTGTGAAAATTTTTTTAAAAATGACTCTTCACATTCATCGATTATTTCACTAATTGGAGAAAATATTATCATTTCACGACTTGCAGGAAACGAAATTTTACAAAAATCACTAAATATCCTGAAAAAAATATTATTTTCGAGATCTCTCAATTGTGGCTTGCAATCCTAAAAATAAATTTGTATACTTTACAGGAAAAGCAATTGCATTAGCAAATAACAAATGCTTAAAAAATTATAATATATCATTGAAAAAGATCTTATTCTCAAATTTTGTTAATTGTAACATTAATTATAAAAATAATAACTTATCACTATTCTATGAAGAGACAATATTTAAAACTGAAGAAAAATGTTTAAATGATTACTAAATATTTTAAATTCTTGACATGCATCAACTTTATATGATTTATCCAAAAAGTTATAACTTTTCACGGATTACAGGAGAAAACAGTTGCTTATGGAAATGCAGAATAAGGGTGTCACCTGTTTTTTTTACGAAAAAACAGTTTTTTAAGTGAAACCCCTTTGACAGGTCACTAAAACGATGTTTGTTAAACCCCTACCCTTTTCCAATGTGTCATAGGGGGCGGGAAGGAACCCCTACGACTTGTAAAAAATATAATGTTGGTTAAATGCCTACCACTTTCCAACTTCTCGATAAATATGATCATTACGATGTACCGTGACAGACCCATATTTGAGATATCGCAGTAACAAAAGTAACAATAGTTGAAAACTTTTACCTTGTCAAATCACTTCATTTATCGTTCAATTAAAGATTCGAACAGATTGCTGGCAAATAAATTTCTTTTCCATGCCAAAACAGAGGTGGCAGGTAAATCCCCTATTCTGTAATCTAACTTAGTTGCTTAAATAAATTATAAATTTTGTAAACAATTTAAAATTACTACCAAAATACTTACCCTTTGTGTGCTCAACAAAATAAATTAATGTTGTAGTCCTACTGTGGTACATGGGTACCCACATGTGGATTGACAGCTTAAATTTGGTCGTCTCTTCAAATAATCTTGGGTATTAGATGCAGGTTGGTTTAATTATTGTTAACGAAAATCTTTTAATCCAAATCCAACGACCCTTGTAATACAAAGTCCGGTATAATCCGTGAACAGCCAGAGCGTATACTTGTGAATTCCAAGAAGGTCAGGTGCGTTCAGGGTAAGCTTTTTTGTTCTTGTAATTAACCAAATATTATTATTATATTGGCTCTATTCAATAAATTACAATTAAAAATCAATAATAATTATTATAACTTATGTATTAATACTTACTTCCTCGTTTTTGCGTTGTGTGTACCGGGGTACCCCGGTTGGACTATTCGTGTACTTTTTTCAAATTCAAATTTTTTCTGAGTAAAAAAAAAGTAAAATATACGTTGATGGGTGCCCGAGTGCCCGGTTCGGCACCCTAGGGTGAAAGACCATTTACTTATGAATTAAAAATAAAGCATGTTTAAAAATGTCCAAAGATATCGTATTTAGCATGAATTTGATAGAAAATTGATATTTAAAATTTTTGGGGGCATCTTCCGGGCACTATACAAAAGGGATTGTCGAGTCCAAACTAGAAGTTGTTAGGTGGAATCACTGAGCGTCACTGCCATCTTGTTTTTGAATACAATGAATATGAAAATAATCGATTCATTAGCAAATAAAGGACTGCATTGATTGTACTTGTTAGTCTCGAAAGAGTTTCGGTTCTCCTGTAAAATAATATTCATTGGATTAATATTTTTTATTACTATTTATAATCTACTATTCTGATACTGTTGTCAGTAAACCAATCGTTAGGTAAGATGCGGATATTTTAAGAGGATCTGAAGGAGTACATATTCTTCTAATAATTTCATAATTGCTTGTGGACTGTAAATTGAAAAAATCGTAGTGAACGATTAAAAAATGATTATTTTTCTTTTAGTTTCCTTTTCAAAACTCTTCATATAAATAGCGTAGCCTGCTTTCTCAGCAACCTTGAAAATCTCTTTTCAACTCTAGTTAAACGAGACTAAAACCTCACTGCCGCCTGACTAAAACCTGGTAGGTGCCACTTTCTTTGGCCGGCAGAGAAGCTTTCGAGTCAAACGGAGAATTCTTGCTATCGATATTTAAATTCCACACGAGGCTAGTACGTCTATCCTTTTATCACTTTCTTTGATCTTTGCCCTGTAATTACATTCTTTCGGTTTCAAGACGGACGTCGGATGTCGTTTGACGCCTTAAAGCATTTGCAAGCCGAAAATTTAACCTTTTTTCACTCTTTCTGCATTGCTCATACCCAGGGCATCTCTTACAACCATCTTTTATACAAGCGACATTTCAATTACGATTTACTTGCTGCAGGGCAAGCGAGTTCAGCTGCTTTTTAAAAAAATGGCGCGTAAGCAGTCAACTTGTGTAATCAGATCCGTGGAAGGCAGGAAATTAAGAAAATTAAAGAGAAGAGAGGGTGAAAAATTTTTAATTGAACTGGACGAATAAGAACTTTGAAATAAGGTATTTCATATTATTTGTTTCTAGAAGAGTTTCATAAAAGGATCAATCTATTTTCGTGTGATTACAAAGACTAAAAAACAGTTAGGAATTTATAAAAATTATGACATATAGTTCAATAGAGAATCGGTTCAGGTGTGTTTTAGGTACCTGATGTGATATTAACGTGTGCAATGGTCCCATTACTCAAGACGTTGTTCTAGGAACACATATAATTGGAACATATGTGCGTGCCCTCAAGGGTAATAACATATGTCAAGCATGGCAATAAGCACCACCGCCAGATGGTGCAAGAAGCTTTATCCCACTATGTACACACACTGTCTCGCCATGTATCGTTCTTCCTTATATTGCCTCCCAAAGACGCGAAGCACATTTTATTTTATATGAGTACCAGAATTTGTCTTCAGTTTTTATCAAGACTGAGTATATAATATGTATTTATACATACATGTCAGCAGAGGAAATTTTAGCCCCTCTTACAATAAAATTAGAATGATTATTCGACGGTACGCTCAAAAATTAAAAACTGCTAAAAATATTAATAGGGCAACACTTAACATTTTTACATTCTCATCTGAGAAGATATTAGATTTGTGTAAAATTTGACCCTGCACTTTTGGTGACATGTCCACGTTTCGAGAGCCCCTGAATCCGAAAAACAGGTTTTTACGAATGTGGCTGTATGTCTGTATTTCTGTATGTGAGAATGTCTTTATGTTTCCACGATACCTTTTAAAAAAATTAAACTATTAGGTGGGCCTTTGGTACACTCTTTTAGTATCCTAAACTAAAGGTCAAGTTCTTTATCCAGCCATTTTGGATACAAATTCAAAAAAATGAGCACATTTTTAATATTTTTGAGACCATTTTCTTTAAAAATCGAAAATTCTCTGTACGGATATTCATAGTATTCGAAAATGCTAACAATTTATTCTAATGGCTTTTTTCACATAACCAAAAATTATGCACGATATGAAAAAAATCAAGAGAAGAGAAGAACTCAGCAAAATACGGTAAAAGCTGAGTGGGCAAAAATTTTACATTTGAAAAAGATCTACAAATTCATTATCACTTTTTGATACGATGCGTAGTTTTCGCTTAACTAGTGAAAAACATTATTAACAGTCCAAAAAATTCTGCCCACTGCGTGGCATACTTTTTTATAGAAACTAACCTATTTCGGAAGAAGAAAAATTAATAATCTTGATATCATCGTATGACAAGCATAGTTTTTCAAAATTTTTCTAAGCATGTATGGGTTTCTTTAACATAGTAATAAATTAGAAAACATTCAATTAAATATTAAATTCCAATTTTTTAAAATGTGTAGCATTTTAGATTTTGAAGCCTGAATCTCTTCGATATTTCTTCCAGCGTCTTTCTATGCTAAAAATCGCCCACATGCTCAAATACTTTTTTCAAACATAACTCATGAAGAGCATGCCATTAAATAACAAAATGATCACTGTAAAAATTTGCTGTATTTCGAATTTCGATTCCTGCATCTTGCGCTTTTTTAAAAGTTCTGCAATATTTTTTACTATATATTTTTTGCTTTCTTTCATTGGAAAATTTGACAAATTTGGACATGCTACGTTTTTGACATGACCATTAAAAGGTCGTTTGCTGACAGAATATAATTGTGCAAGGAATTAAATTGCTTTCACTATTCTTTCACTGGCTCCTTCGACTTATTAAACTCTTGCATTCAAGACTATCAAAACGGATTTAAAGCATTCAGTACGAGGTACATAAATTGTTGACAGGTTAAAACGAATTGTTGAAGTTTTTTTTGCATTGTGGTCGCGAACACAAACAAGTTAGTGCTACGAAAAAGTTTTTTTTAATAAGTAGGCCAGTTCCTGCCTTTACACAGCATAATCAAATAAAATTATTCCTAGTTTTTTTGTCCACTATCGATCTTAAATTATTACTGTATTCATAATTTTTTTTTAAATAACAGTTTTAAATGATTGTTTAGTGAATTCATGCACAATGTGCTTCTGTAGCTAGTCGGAAAGGTTTAAAATTTGAATATTTACTTCTAACCAGAAGAGGGTTGAATTTAATAGGAATTATATCATAGATAATGATTGATTGAAATCTGTAAAAAAATGGGAATATTTTTTGACCTCCAGGAATGCAAAGGAAAATTGAAACCTTGGAAATTTTAAACGCTCGAAAAACAATAGATATTCAAAAACTTTTAGTTGCGTGTAACAAAGCTGCATATACCGATCACAAACCAATTATAATTTTTAGTATATTAATGTGATCTTTTTTTTGCATTGCCTAATTCGTTCTTGTACTGTCGTGACTTCCCGGATTTATTCTCGTACTATTGATCGTCATACTTTTAGCTTCCAAGTGTAATTTTACACTCAAGGTCACAACTGCGACCACATCCTGTAAGACGGAGTTTATTATTATTCAAGAAAGGCGAGGTGAATGCCTATGTAGGAGAAAAGCATAAATTTTATGATGAAGCACCGTTGCTTTATTGGGCTTACGGAAAATAATTGTGTTAGCCTGACAATACAGCGGTAATATCGCTTTTATCGTTTATATATTTCGCTCGATTATAATCCTGTTCCATTCTATTGTTTTTTTTGCACGTGGTCGTTAATATTTCGTAAGTGTAGCATCTTCTTCGATGACCATATTCTGGGCACCATTATCAAGTTTTAAACATATATCGCCCATATAACAGTTTATCCCTTTTACAATTCAATTAAAAAGAAATTTTCTTAAAATCTACACTATATTGAAAGGTAAAATTGATATAAAGCTAAATTTGATCTAGAACTATATTTTAAGTGAAGCCTCAGAGCAAATAAAATTTGTAACCTTTATCACCATTAGTAATAAATTGCAACCTAAATACAAAATTTAATTCAGAAGCTCGTGTGAGGTATCAGTTAATAAAGTAATGTCCCTTTTTATCGAGGTTTCACTAATACATTACAATTGCTTGTCCCACCCTATGCCTTTTACGATTAATTTAACGAAAGGAAAGATATTGAGCTGGAAACCTTAGACGAATTGCTACTTTCCAATGCAGACTAACCATCAGTTTTATTTTTTAAAATACGATCCCTTAGATAACGATTCCATGAGTATGTAAGTATGGGTGTCTGCAATAAGCCTCTCTGAACTTTTGAAAGGTTTCTTGAGCTTTTTATGAGTCCCAAGTGGACTACTTAGAGTTCTGTCGCCAAAATTTCTCCTGGTCACAAGAGACCTTGGTCTCAGCTTAAATAATAAAAGTAGTCCCTCGTAAAAAGAGTTTCTTTTTTGTCAGGATAGGTAGTCTACTCATGCTGAATAAAAAAAAATTCATCCTTATAACAATAATACATATAGGTATGATTTTAAAAGAAAAATAATAAATAATAAATTCTTTTTTTCTATTTTTCGATTCATTTAATTGTCGGAATTTGAGTGACATTGTCAGTAGTCGTGAATGGTAAACGCAGAGCAGTTTGCTCATAGTTTAAGTCCAGACAAGTCAGTGTCGAGCGGATAGGATGGGTTGACATTCCTGACAGGAAGCTCGTGCAATTGCCTAAGCGAGAAGCTTGTACATCGCGTTCAGGCCAGGGCCCTGCTACCTCGGTTCTTAGGTACGTACCTAAACCTCTCCAGGAATGTTCCCTTGAAGTGGCTGCTTGTCTCGCCAAACATTCTAAACGCGTAGCTCGACCTGTTCTCCTTTCGACGCGTCCATCATGTTCCTATATAAACCGAACCGACCAATAACCCTGTCCTTGGTAAAACTTTAATCTCTCATGAAACTTTCATTACTAAAACCCTAAAAACATCAACAGAAGCCAGCCATAAACACTATATCTAATTTTTTTTTAAACTTGCATTCTTACCGTCACAAAATTACTTAATGTATTACACGCGCTCTACGCTAAAACTTGTTCATCCTCGTAACTCCTACCGTAGGAAAAATAATTTAGGGTTCTATAAAATATGTATTTACTTTTATTTAATACATTAATAAATCAAAATTATTGATTTACACCTACTTTCATAGAAAAGGGTCCACTTTAAAACTGATAAGGAATCTTATCCAAAGATACCTATAAGATTGAGGATAAAATATATCGGCGAGTCCCTCGATTTAATGTGAGGACCTTCATCAGGACGTTTGAAAAATAAATTAAAAGATCTCTGCACCAAAAATGGCTAATACTTACAATTTCTATGATAGAAAAAACTGGCATAGAGTTTCATAAAAAGGAATTTATAATTCAGAATTTCACTATCGCTAAACGATCACGTTCCTAAATAAATCTAACCGTGTTTATCTCCTTGCTAAAACTTCAATCTCTCAAAACACTTTCATTGTTTAAACTTCAACATGCAAAATTTTTTCAATAGATAACTTTACATTCTTACATAACAAAATTGCTTAAATTATACGTTTAAATAATGGGATAAAACTTGTCTAGGCTTTTATCATTAAGGGTTTGTAATAAAGAATTTTACTATCACCAGGCAGTTTTATGGTGAAGGATTTGCAAAAGCTTTCTTATTTTCAAGATGCCGTAAATTCGTGAAAATTCATTAGTTACTTTTAACTAAATTTCTAAATCCGAAACCAAAACGGTTCCAGACTCGTTCTGAAAGCAGTTCTGGAACGGAACGGAACCACACTTATCATTCGTGATTCTAGATCCAACCGACCTCGTTCCGATTTTGGGTTCGCTACTAAACGGAATAAAACCGGAAACAGAATCTCGTTCCGGAACGAATTTTTTCTTTTTTTTTAGTGTAAGGGACTGTTTTGTTGATATATAATCTAACGCACGAGATTACTTAGATAACCCTCTTCCCCTGACATACACCCGCATTAGAGATAGAGTAAGATAGGGGGAAATTTAAGGAAGCTCAGAAAAAAAGAGTTTTTTTTTGGTCGACGAATTCAAATTTGTGGTCAAAAATATAAAATTAAAAAAGTGATCTAAAATTTATAAAATTGGATTAAATCGGCGGATTTCCATAAAATTTCCGATTATCAAAATACATATTTTGGGTTAGAGTGCAAAAATCCTAACATTATACTCCCGTTTCGAAGATATATTACCAAATAGGTAGATAATTATAAAAGTCACAATCACGTGCTTCTCTGAGTCACAGAAAATGAACTTAGGGTAAAAAATGTCAACATTTGACTCAAATTTTGAACGTATAATTAAATTTTTAAATATCTTGAAATTTCATAAAAACGCGCGTGTTTCGAATCCTAGAATGAAAGACATAACTAGGGGGTTATAGCTATTATACTACTGTGAATCTTAACCCTTTCAAATCGTAGAACTGTTTCTAGTTAACGTTCACTAATATTCTACTAAATTCATTAAAATCTGCAAATTTAGTTGGTAGAGAGTAGGTAGAGAATATTTTTATTAATTTTGAGATTTGGAACGCAAAAATTTTATTCTGCGAATTGAAAACACCCCTCGCACCAAATTATATAGCTATTCGCCAATCTCATAATCTGTTCAAAATAAAAGTCGCTTATTTTCTACCAATGAAGAAGAAAACTTTCATGACTAAGGTTTCTTTTTTGATAGTTTTGGTGGTCTTTTCATGGAAAACAAGACTATATATCAATACAAGACTATATCTGTCCAACCATCAAAACAAGACATATTATAACTTCAGCCAGACAAGACTATGGATCAGTTTAATTAATAGAGGTGAGACATGTAATTATTCAAGCTAGTTAGTATAATAAGAAGAGGCAAAACATTATATAAGTTCAGAAGGTTAGACCACACCAAAGATCAGTGCAATCAACAGTGGCAAGATATTATTAGTCCAGGTAGTTAAGGAAAGACTGTAGATCAGTCCAACCAACAAAAGTCAGACACTTTAGGAGCCAAGCTAAGTACGAAAAGACTATAAATCAGTCCAATCAACAAAGGCAAGACAGTATGCTTTTTTAGGCTAGACTTTTTATGCAGTCAGACTTCGTAATGTGCCTTGTCTTGTCAAGGCCTGTGAACTGTTTCAATGATGGACATGCGCCAGGGCTTCTAGATCCAGTTTTGCATGTGCAATAATAGCTAAAGATAGATTTATTAGGTTCTTAATATGCAAATTCCGCATTCTCTTGCCTGCCTAAGTCTTCATTAAGGTATGTTATCCATTATTGGTATTTAATGACATTTCTGCATCGGGAATACGTACGCACTCTAATGAGTCCACGTTTGTTCAATATTTCGTGTATTTAAAATGTTCAGCCTACTCTCCTTGATGTCTGTCTTGTATGTAAGCAGGGCCAAGCTTCAGCTAATATTTTCCCATATTCAGGTTTATTAAGTAATTGAAATAGTATGTTGGAAAGTTGGGTAAATGATTAGGATAGGGTTAATGAAAACAGCCTTTACTAGCCACATTGTCTTTTTAATTATTCTGGAGTCATTTGCACCTTGAGTACATTGTCTTAATTACCATAGTGGCTTGCTTTTGCCAATTGGACTGTTCTATAGTCATGTGTTAAATAGATGGAACACTAAATATCTTTGGTGGTGCAAAATGTCTCTTGCCTTGATTATTTTGAATAATCTTCTCATTGCCAAAGCTGTGCCATTATATGTCATTGACAGATTGGACTGACTTTTCCTTTGATAAATAGACTGATATAAACTTTGTATCTATTGATTGAACCGTCTTGTACATTTAATATTTAAAACTTTATTTGCATTGCCAGAAAAGCCCCATGATTTCGCCTATTATTAACAGAACAGAGACATTTTGTTGCTCTTATTAGCTTGACTGGTCATGCCAGTGTTCCCAGCATTTTCAGTGATTGTGCTCATCAAATTTCACATGAAAATCTGAACCTCCTTTTCAGTTTTCAAGCGGAGCATTAGATTCGCTTGTGTACTATACTATATTAAATTGCAATTTCAGCCAATTGGACCTAGTCGAATATTGATGTCAAGTTTTGCTAGGTCGTCTGTATTCTAGGACTTGTATACCCGATGGTTAAAAAGAACGCCGCACAATTTACATTAAAATCCAGCCCAGGTCAAATTGGCTGTAATTGCAATATAATACAGTTCAAAGCCTCATTATCAAAAAATAATAATAGGTACTAGTCCAAAAAATCAAAAATTTTCGAGATAGTGGGACTAAACGAGAAGAATATGACCACCAGCAAATCTAATGTTCCGCTTGAAACATGAAGATGAGGTGCAGATTTTACAATAAACTGTGATCAGCAAAATCTATAACAATATTAGAAATGCTCGTAAGACCAGTCAAGCTAATAAGGGCAAAAAATAGCGCTGTCCTGGTTATAATAGGCAAAATCAATGCGCTGTCTTGACAAAGCAAATAGTGTTCGAAATATGAAAGGTGGAACACAGTTCAGTCAATGAACACAAGACTGTAGATCAGTCCAATTATCAAAGGAAAAGCCAGTCCAACTACTAAAGACAATGTAAGGGGATTGCCCTGGTAATGTGAAGATTTGTCAAAATAATCAAGGCAAAAGACATTTTGGACTACAATTTTAATAAAATCTACCAAATTTGAGTGTTCTAATTCGTGTTCTATGACTCCAGGAAACCCTTGCTTCTGACCTTCAATTCATATTCTTTTACTCGAAAACCCACCTTTTACTGACTTTAATAGAAATTGTAAAAATAGACAGAATTTTAATAATTTGAGTTCCGTTGCAGTTCCGGAACACTCGAATCTCGAACAATTCCGGAGTTTGATTCTTTCCGGATCCAGAACGGTCCGACCCGATTCCAATACAAAACCAGAACGCGATATACAGGGATTCAAAACCCTACTATTGAGAATATGAAATGTCGGTGAATCTCTTTATCTAATCCAAGGGCCTTTAGACGGATGATTCAAAAATAAATGAAACGCTGTCTACACTTGGACGGAATAATCCATGCAATTATTGTGACAGAGAAAAAAAATGTCTAGGATTTTATCAAAAAGCATTTGTAATTGAGAATTTTGCTATCGCTAGATACAAATGGTGAAACACTACAATTTTTTTAAATGTTGGACTTAAGTAATATTCATCATGATGACAATTTTAAAAAGCTCTCATATTTTTAGAGTTAATTCATGGACGACCATGACTTACTTTTAATTATTAAATTGATCGAGTACTCTCTAAATTTCTTGGAGCGAAAATGTAACTCCAACTCTGGAGCGACTGCTATGTCAAGTACGATGGAGTCATGATGTCTGCCCGTTGGAGCCAGAAGCTTGACTCCCTCTGCTGCATTTCTCCGTTACATTTTTAGTTCCTCTTTTGACACTAAAGAGAAGTGATAATGCGTATCACTCCAACGGGATAGTGAGGTGACTCCAACTAGTGCGGTGCAGTGTGATGCAAACGCAATGGCGGCGGGTTGGGTTTAGGGGTAGAAGGTAGTAGGCAGGGTAGCGTCATTTCGGCTTATTTTTCCATTTTCGTGGTGTTAAGTGACGCATCAATCAGTGAATTTTGAGAAGTGGCAGTACTTTCAGTGTTTCGTGAATAGACGAGTACTCAGACTTCCTTATGGTTAGTGGTTTTTAATTATTATTGTTATTATTATTCTTATACTTATGGACCTGCATAAGCGCAAAATAAAAGTATTCGGCTTTTATATTTTATTTAAAGAATCATGAAAGTTGTTGTTTTGAGAATTTTCGGAGTACCGAATCTAGGCGCGTGAATGTAAAAGATGTTTAAAAAAATATGAGAAGTCTACAACGTGTAGGCTATTTGTTTAGATAGATAAACGTTTATTTTTCAGCCTGCTGGCCTTAAAAGATTGACTTCTTTAAACTTCCATTTTTTACCTTATATTTTACAACTTATAATTTTACGCAGCTCGCGTTTATGACCTTGCCTTCCTCGCTTCGCATCGCCTCGCACGCATGACGCTACTTTCTCGCTTTGCCTCGCATTGCCAGCCTCTGCCTTTGCGGCTAATCCGTACGCTTTATCTACTATTTACAATATGTACAATTTTCTTACATATAATTCCTCTCCTATATACAATCTTTCCTTCCCCATTCCTCTTCCTCCTTTCTTGTCCTCTTCTTCATCGTACCCAACACCCCCTTCACCCATGAAACTGCTCTTTTGTACCCCCTTTTATGCAACAATACCTCCATGCTTATCCCACACCTTTCCCCTTCAACTAGTGCTTCACTTTTGCATTCCCTTCCCATATAATTCACACATCCTCTTTTCTGCTGAAAGCCAGAACCTATTATAACCCTCCATGCCTCCGCATCTCATTTGCGCTATAAGTTCCTTACTTCCTGGCTCTCCTTCCTCATACAAATATTGCGCTCTCTTCCTTTGCATAATCCACACAAGAGTTCCCGTTAAATCTTACTCTCTTATTCTCTCCTCCCCTGCTTTCTTTTGTCTCTCCCTGCTGTTTCCTTTAAACAACTCATATATCCTCCTCCATTCCCCATGCATCCTTCTCACTTCATCCATCTGCAATCCATTTGTTGTAAAATACCTTTCCCTTTCCACCTCTATTCCTCCCACCCCTACGTTTTTTCTCCTTCTCCTACCAACACTCCCTAACCAGCTCACTTCCCCCCTCATTTTTTAATATATATCAGATAAAAAATAATGTAATATCATACCAATTTTTCAGGATGGACATCAGCAAACTTACTGTGGATGTGTGAAGTGCTTTAATGTTTCTCCCTGCTATCGCTCCAACTCAACAGTCGTGAAAGAGAGACATTCAACCACTTTCTCTTTGTAATCGTCCATTGTTTTATTTTAAAGATTTTATATGATTTTGTTTATGTGCAATATATATA
>JAAAKG020201821.1:0-49116 GCA_010014905.2 Druon quercuslanigerum
AAGGTCGAGCATATTCTCGAGAATATTCTCATGCTCCTGAGAATTTCTCCGAGCACTTAAACTCTTTAGAACACTAGCATTAGCATAACCGTTTTAGTAATAATTTTCAAGTACTATCTTATTTAGCGTTTACGTTATTATACATAGTAATTTCAATGAATTTTTCATGAATAAAAAAAGGCTCAGGAGATCATTTTAAGTTGATGAAAAATTGATTATTGGCACCATTTACAACAACTTTCCTCTCGTAACTTTGGGGTTCTCGAACTTTTCATATAAAACTATTCAGCCCCACCGTATCTTGAGAACAAATGGTATAAAATCCTTTATAAAACCTATCTAAATCTTCCGAAATTAGAGAAAATTCTTTACAACCCCATGGAATTTTTGAAATTCCCTGAAATACATGGAATTCTCTTCAAAATGTTAAAATCCTGCGAAAAACCTTAATTTTTGTGAAATTTTTTTTAATATAATGATATTTTCTGAAATTCTAAGAAAATTTAAATACCTGAAGTTATTTAAAATCACTTTACATTATTGAAATCTTTGGAAATTTGATAAAATTCTTCAATGATCCCATGGCATTTTTCGAAATAACCTAAAAGCTTATAGGTTTCATAAAATCGTTGCTTATCTTGAAAAATTTTAGGAAATTATTTAAAACTGCATGCACGGTCTCCACCAAAATGAAAATTTTTTAAAAACTGAATTCGGAGATGCTATAAAATGTCATAACGGACGTCCCTCGACGCTTTTCTGAAAGATAATAACAACAAAATGTATTGTGCTAAATAAAAATTTTATGCATGTGCATTATTTTGAGGTTAGGGTCATATTTCAGTTCTGTGTCATTCCGATAATGTAGGTCTCTGTCGTACCGATGCTTTCGGGAAGCACTCTAGAAGAATTATGAGAGAGAATTTTACTACACATAGCTTCAAAATACACGGACACACATCTAATTTAGCAACACCTAAATTTTGTGAATTAATCTCCAAATAAAGTGTAGAGCGATTTTGAAGAAAAAATAATTATTATTCTGCGAAAAAAGCCGGGGTAACCTAAAACTGGTAAAGTCGATCATTTTCTAAGTATCACATGCCCTTAAATACCTTAAAAACATTGAAGCTCTTAAAAGCACCGTGGCATTTGTCAATATACATTACTATATTGCAACTTATTTAAAATGTTTTTAAATTCATGGAAATTATGTGAAGCTCTTAAAAAATCCGCTGAAACCTTAGAAAATACCCTAAGATTGTTTGGAATTCTTTCAACTTATTTAAATCCATGAAAAATTCCTTGGAACATTAAAAAATGCCCGAATAATGTTTGGAATCTCTTTGATATATTTAATGTTTATTTTTTAAATATACTTAATTTACGGCAACAATAAACAATTTTTTAACTAACTGCAGTTGTGCATACGAATTTAAAATAAAAATTTTCTTTAACCTCTTTAAACTCACGTTTTTTAAACTCTATATATAAGTCGAATTAATTTATCAAGAATGGTTGACGAAAGTTTTTCAAGAAATTAATCCACGCGTCTTGAAGACGTGAAAAATTACATCCAATACAGTACTGTTATATGAACAATATAAAAATATAAACTCCTATAAATAAGGTAAATAATAAAAACAAACATTTTAAACGATATTGGTAGGTTAAAGTAGGTCATCAGATGTTCATCAATTAGGTAATCGAAGCGTGTCGAAGACGCAGACAATTGCACAAGATATAATATTGTTGTATATTGAATATAAAACAAGTTTTTATTTTATTAACAAAATAAATCATTTTATTAAATTTCATAAATCGGCACTGAAAGGTCATAAGAGTTTGAGCAATAGGTCGATCGATGCTCCTCGAAGACGCGAACACATGTACACGGAGAAAAATGGATGGTCAAAGTTCGATGATCTAAATTTAGAGAGTCAGTCAGTCCTTCTATATGGTCGAACGATGAACACATATGGTCGAACTATCCATCCATATGGTCGCTTTAGCCATCTTCGAGGGCTGTCCTAAACGACTGCCCTAATATGGTCTATATGAACATCTAGATGGCCGAAGTGACCTTCCATTTTTCTCCGTGTACAAGTTGTCGGATTGTTGTTTTCTGATTATGAAAACAGTTTTTCTTATATAAAAAAAGGTAAGATTTTTTGTTTGAAGTCTTTCAACTAAACAAACCCACTTTTAAAAGTCGATCTAGCTCAAAATCCTATCAGACCAAAATTATTATAGTTTTGAGTTCCTTTGTTTGAATCATACCGGAATATATCTAGAAAGTAAATTCGAAAATTTAGATTATTATGAACTTTTCTCTTTGAGCAAGAAATAAAATAAAAATTTGAAATCACGAATATTTTGTTTCTTTCTTTAATATCTCTATTTATATGTAACCAACTGATTTTGAAGCTGTCAGACACATTTAATCAAAAGTAAAGCTTATAAAATCTAGAATTGGTTAAATCTTCTTCTGGGTATAAACATAGTCTGAAAGTACGATCCTATTGTCTCCACTGCAGCACTGGAAGATTTTTCTTTAATGTATTCAGTCAGAAAGAGGTCTTGAAACGACATTTCCCTTGAGTTACGTCAAATCCTAAGGCAGTTGCGCTGTAATAGCTCGAAAGATGCAAATCTTCAATTTGTTTGATCGTATTTCAAGTAGGTAATTTCCTGGTACTCTAGCTTAATGATCCCTGGTAGAAATTTTGGATAGAAAGTTCTTTCTAAATTTATCCAATCGTTTCCATTTCTTTCCTAAATCTGCATCTGATTCTTTTTGGAAATCTCGGATAAAACATTTTTTTAAATATATTCAAAAATAATTAACAATAATCTTGAGCAAAATTATAAAGTTTTCGAATAAAATGTAGATTTTGGAAGATTCCAAGCAGAAATTTTAGAAGCTTTTAAAAGAGGATACCAAACTTCTTGAGATTCTATGCGAAATTTGAAACGACTTTTTAAATGAAAATATTACTGGAAAAATTTCAAATTATGTTTTATTTAAAAAATTACCTTTATTGGATAATTAAAAAAATAGAAACGTTTAAAATGATTTCAAATTTCAAACGTTTAGAAAAAACTGTATCAAGCTTACGATATTTTATAAATTTTGAAAGGATGTAAAAATCATTTTAAACTTAAAAAGATTTGTTGTAGATTTTGACTCAAAAGTTTTGGAGACTTTTAGAAAATTTTGAAGGTACGCAGGAGAATAAAACATACCAATTTTTAAGTGTGTCAAATATTAACGACACAATACAAAACACATACGTAATATCTAGATATATAATGACTACAAAATAAAAAAAAGTTGCAGTTTAATAAATTATTTTTCGAAACCACAGTCAATTCTTTTTATGTTGGTCACTTTAACTCTTTTTTTCTCTGTTTCATCTTTTTTAATAACATATTTATGAAAATTTTTTCCTTTAGAAAACTGATATCCATTTAGGCAATATGCTTACTGACTTATTAAAAAATTGTTCGCTTCTGTATTTTTTTATTATTCAAAGAACTCATCTTTCCTTAGTTCATTTTTATGTTTTTATTTGTAAATCATATTATAAAAAATAAACATACAATTGTATTTCTTTCCAAAACTTATCCTGATCTTTTTGTGAAATTTAAAGTACTTTATCAAAATATCCTAATATTGTTTCTTTGCGGAATATTTTTAAAAGTGTTACTCAGGCAATAATTGTGTAAAATTAAAAATGTAGTTAATATCCTTATCGTATTTTAATTTTCCCAATAAGAGATATTTTATTAAAAAATGATTATGTTAAAAAGACTTGGAAATAAATGTTTCGATTTTAAATTAGCAATGATTGTATCTAAAAAGTGTACATTTTTTCAAAGACGGCTGAATCTATGGTAAAAAATGTTCGAAAATTTTTAGATCTGAAAATTCGCTACATAAAAAAATAGAAAGAAGCATTTCCATTTCATAAAAAACTATGAATGCTTTTTAAAATTAAAAATGTTCAGTGCGTATTGCGGTGTTCCAATGAGGTTAATTTTTTTAATTTACAAAAAGTTTCCCTTAGATAAGAGAAGTAGATTAATGCTTATTTATTTAAAGAGATTGATGTTTTTGATGGTTGATGTTGATCAGAATTTTAAAATTTTAGTACGATACATGAAGTTTAAACTAAAAAATTTTTTATTTAGAATTTGCAGCAGTGGTATTTACGGACTTAGATTGTTCCTGATAATTTTTTAGTGCAAATAAAGAAATATCATACATAAATATAAACAAAATGTAATAAAAATTAAATTCATTGTTAAAACTTTCATTTTTTGCTAATTTCTTGAATTACATTTATTGTGAAAATCTGTAAATAATACTAATTAAAATAATTTAAAGTGGCTTTTGGAATTTCTTTTAATCCTAAAAATTAAGATTTATGGACGCGCGCGTGTATATTTTTTTTCAGGGGGAAATATCACTTTTCATTCGAAGTAAAAATTTCAAGTAACTACTCAATCTGAATTTTTAAATTCTAGCTCAATAAGATATTAAGGAAATTTAGAAATTTTCAAGAAACACAACATTTAATAAAAAAAATTTCGGAAATCTTTAAAAGTATTAAAATATTTTCAATCTATTTACAGACGTTTAAATTCCTAAATATCTTTTAAACTAAATAAAATTATTCTTGGATAATTTTATTCGATAATCTTTCAAAAATAAAAATTCTCCTCTAATAATGAAATCATCGAATCAGCACATTAAAAAATTGTTTAAAAAAATCCAATGAAGTACTTTTATGGGTTAAACATATTTTTTCGGTATTTTTATTAACTTGCCAGAATTTTATTATTTGGGAATTTTTCTATAAGGGAATTTTAAATTGATGTTAATTTTATAATTTCTAGAATATTTTATAATGAATATTTCCTACAACTATTTTGAAATATTAATTTTTTAATTTAAATTGGAAAACTTTTAAAATTTACACTTTTAAAAAAGATTTTAAAGTGTTTTCAAATTTTTAATTATTTTTGAAATTTTTTTTCTAAGCTTCTTAATATTTTTTATAATGATTCCACTTAAATTTTTTTAAAAATAAGAGCAAAATTAAAAGAAAGCCTTAAAATATATTAGATTCTCTTTCGAGAATTTTGTAAATCTTATAAAATGTTAATTTTTAATTGATACATTTTACAAAATAAAAATCATTTAAAATATGTCTAGGAATCCTAAAAAAAAAATTTCAACCTCTTGAAACCTTTTAAAATTCTAAAAAACCTTCGAATTTAGTCGTTTAAAATCTTAAAAAGTCAATGCAAAATTTAAAAAAATTCTTAAAATCTTTCAGGTTCTTTTTTTACAATTATGAACACCTTCTGAAATTTTAAAAATATTTAAAAATATTAAAATAGATTTTTAAATAAACTTTTCAACTTTTCGTTTAAAATCTCAAAAAATCTGCCCATTGTTAAAATTTTTTTGAAATCTTTTCAAATTTATTTATTATTTTTTTTATATTTGTTCCATACCTTTAATTATGTTTTAAAATAATTCAGATTTTTCTAATTAAAAAAAAATCTGTAACATTAGAAAATTGGCCTAAAGATTTTCCGGATACATAAATTTCTTTGGTAACACGAATGTTTTCAAATTTTCTAATTTTGCGAAATCGAACTTTTTCAAAAAATTTTCTTCATTTTGTTTCCCAATTTTGTTAACATTTTTTAAATGTTTTAAAATATTTGCTACTTTGCTCTTAAAATTCATTTTTCGAAATATAAATTCAACATATTTTCCTAGGAATCTCGAGTACATTTTTCTATTTTATCAAAGCGTTTAAATTTGTCTAAAAAAATTATGAAACATAATTTTATTTACTCCTTCCGCCATTTTATATTATTGCAGTTTTGAAAAATTATTAAATTGTAACAAACGTTTCAAAAGTTACTCAAAACTTCGCCCTCTCCCATCGTAACAATACTACAAAAGATCCTCTTTAACTCTCCGTCTAATATAAAAAACTGAAAGTAGTAAATTAAAATTATAGATTACAGAATCTCGTTTTCGAATTGAGAAAAGTTTTATGGATAATTTGTTCCTTGATTCAATCTATATGTTTGAATCAAATAACGTAATGGTATTTGGGAGTGTGTATGTGTCTGTGATAGAGGGAATGCAATTTCTCTCTGGTCTTCTCGACCAGTTACAATCAACCCTCTTTCAATCCTCCATTTCTATCTTCTGTTCATCGCTGTATGTGTGGATTACCCATCAAAAAATAGTTGAAAGAATGAGAATTGAAATATCGTTTTACCTCTTGGTCTGTCGGATTTCTCTCCTTTGTTCTTGTCATTTCACGCTGTCAGGAACTTTCCACGTGGTTACGACTTCTATAATCCCAGACAATTAAGTTGGACACACAGAGTCAATTACTTATCCGGAAATTGCTGAACTTCATCACAAATTTGCCCCAATTTTTTTTATTTTAATGGAAAAATAATTAGTTTGCCCATGGAAGATGCTAATTAAAAACTCTACAGCTCAATTAAATTTAAAAATAGGAAAAATTTAAAGAAAAGTCTGAGTTGTGGGGTCAGAGTGATTTGGTATTTGGATATATCATTCCATCCTGAGTAAAAATTCTTCGACTTGGTTTCAACTTAAATTACCGAAAAGGTCGACTTGAGCATGTCTCAGTTTTGAGATGGAGCCAGCTTTCAATTTATGTTGAAGACAAGTTTCTATGTCTTGAAGACATATATTTATGTCTTGAGTCGCATATTTATGACTCCAAAACGAGTGGATTATAACTTCGAGTGCATTCTGACTGCCACAAAAGCTGAACTTTGTAATGATTAAACAATCTTGTATATTTTTATACAATACATATATAAGGACTTTTACTTTTTAGTCATAGGGAATGTGATGATTATAACTTTAGCATACAATGCAACCCATTGTGCATCTGTGCAATGCAAAAAAAGTATTACACAGGCTATTTTAATTCGATTTTCAAATCTCCCGCGCTCGAGATCTTGCGCTGGTTGGTCCAAGGCTCCGAAAGGCTCCGCATTTCAAATAAATAATTAGTTTTTAATTTAAAAAAAGTATACTACACCATTAAAAAATGTTCACAAACATTGTTGGGACGTGCATTACGTGAATATCTGCAGGTTGGAAGTAAATAATTGGTAATAAAATCTGCTGCTTTACTTATTGAATTAAATATGGGAATCAAACGCTTTTGACGACAAGAGTTTCGGTAAATCTCATCAATTGTAAGTGTCGTTCTTTTTAAATAATCACTGCAAATACTAGTGCTCGGATTGATTCATATTTAAAACAAATTTGATGTATACCAATTAATGCATTATACCTTGAAGGAATTACAGCTATTCACAAGTGAATAGATACACAGATTCACAAATTTATAAACATGGCTACTGCAACAAAAAATGTAATTTGCTTGTTTATAAAAATTACAAGGATGAATGTGCGCAACAAATTACGAGAGTTAAGAAGCGGCAAATTATTCCTCTAAACTGGGTATCCAGCAACCTTAAAAACCTGGAATTCTCCTTGAATTCTTTTTTTACCTTGGAGTCTCCTTGATTTTTTACGAGAACCTTAAGTTAATTTTGTTTCCTTTTAAAATAGTTATTTCACTGAAATGCGAAAAGTAATTTAAATCTTTTAGTCTATTATAAAAGTAGCATCTCGTTTCATATAAGTCTTGGGACAAATTTTTTTTATTTTTAAAGACACATTTTACCTTTTATTCATTACAGAATAAATACAGAGAATTCAAGCATTTTTTGTAGACTTTACAAATTATTTTATAGATGGAAATGCATAGAGTTTAATATTTGTAATAATTCTATAAGTTTTTTATATTGTCTTTCCTATTATAGAATGTTAAGGTATACATTTTTTGTGATATTTAACTTAAAAATTATAAAAATTATTATCTTAAATCTTCGATGTTAACTCAGTTTCAGAATTAGAATGAGCAATGGCCATATAACGGATTTTGTATTGGTTTCACCACGCGGTTTTTTTAGTAAACACCAGATTTAAAATATCACATAACAATTTCACAAAGCTTTTAAGGGTTAAAAGGTTTTCAAACATTCCAAACAGGGGTTTCAAAGAGGTTTTAAAGATTTAATTTTTTTTTAAATACAGTACACCAGGCTTAAAAGTTTTTAAAACATTTAGAAGATCTGTAACGATTTGAAAAGATTTCAAAACATTTTATAAGATTTGAAAAGATTTTACTAATTGTAGACTTTGAATAATTTAATAATTTAAATGAATAAAAAAGATTTACAAAGATTTAAATTTTTATAAAATCTTTTCAAATCTTCCAAACGTTTTAAAATCTTTGAAATCTGGTGTACTGTAATTTTTAAATTAAAAACAATATTCAAAACCATTTATAATCCCTTTTTAAAATCTTTGAAATCCTTTAAACCTTTAAAAACTTTGTGAAATTGTTATGTGATATTTAAAATCTGGTAGGGACGCCTTTGTAAAATGTTAAAAATTCTTTAAAATATTTTAAAATCTATGAAACATTTTGAAATCTTTAAAGTGTCTATTTAGTGTATCTATAGTATAATCTGGTGTATACTCAAAAAACCGAGTGGTGAAACTGTTCAAAAAACGGTTATGTTGCCATGGTTCATTCTAATTCTGAAACTGAGTTAACATAGAAGATTTGAGCTAATAATTTTTATAATTTCTAATCTAAATATCACAAAAAATGTTTACTAAAAGATTTAAATTACTTGTCGTATTTCGATAAAAAAAGTATCAAAGTATATAGATTTTGAAAATTTCTCAAACGACAAATATCACTCATGTACCGTCACATTAGTGAAAACAAATTCTAATTAAAAAAAACACATGTAATACGCGTTGAACCCTGGGGAACATAACCTTCTTTCATATCTAGATTATACGTCTTTGCGCACGTCTTCTGAGCCTTGGAGCCTTTGACCAATCAGCGCAAGATCTCGAGCGTGGAAGATTTGAAAACCGAAGTCCTTACTGTATATATCCAATAATCTTTATGTACGGATTTTAATTTGTATTATACTTGTTTGACGAGGATACCGAAAATTTTGTTTGTATTTACGCAATTCTAAAGGTTGAGGAGATCCTTCTTGAAAGTTACAATTTTAATTTTGATGAAGAAAATTTTTTAAGGGTTATACTCGTTCAAACCTACAGAATCTGAATTTTGTAATTAAAAATATCTAATTTAATAATTAAATATTTTTCATTTATCAATTTTAATTTGAGTTATTATAGTTGAAAAAGTTGCAAACATCGCAGCCACGACAAGGCTCGACTTGAGACAAGTAAACTCTATCTTACATCCCGTGACCATGAAACTAAGATTCAATTATAAGCATTTTTATTCTGGATGGTCGAAATAAAGGATTTAAATTTTATTTTTTGGGATTTTTACAGTCATTCGAAGATTAATTCTGAAATCTCTGAAATGAATAGAGTTTTCAATTGATCCCCAAAAAATTTAAATATGAAAAAGATAAAATGCCTACTGTTTTTTCTCAAACTTAGCAAACTGAATTATCTCAAAAATTTCACTTTTTTATGAATAGATTGTTCATGGTAAACCACTGCATCACATTAAAAAAATTAAACATTTTCATTTCCCTCGGAACCAACGAAAGTAAAGAAAAATTCCAGATAAAAGTTGAAATAACTAGAAAAGTTCTAGAAAAAATGCCTTTTACTCTTTTGTGATAGCTTGCATTGTTAACGACAGAAAAATCAAATGTTATATGTACCCAAAAAAAATCTTTTCTCAAAAAAAATTCGCATAAAAATGAGAGGATAGCTTTTATATATTAGTAGAAACTTTTTAAAAATATTGAAAAAAATAAAAAGTTCGGAGTTTCCTGAAAGTGATCATTCCATATTTTAAAAAATCTATAAAAAAAATAAAAAAATATTTTTTGGAAACCCCCAGTTTTTTTTCTTATTATATTTTTTCACAGGGTCTGACTAGATAAGACAGGCATCCTTTAGTTTCATACAAGCTTAGTGGATGCAAAATATTACCACAGAGCAATAGATCTATCTATTGAACTACTCTAGTTGCTTAAACTTTTATCTTAACTTTTTCTGTATATTTTGTTGTTTTCAAAAAATATAAAAATTCAAATTTTTTTAAATAATGTTTTTCAACGTAAAGCACTAGTTTACTTAAAATTCCTATGCTCATTTGGAAATACTGCATTTTGAAAGAACTTTCTGTCAATTTTTCAGAATTCGCACGTAATATACAAATGATTGTCCCCAAATGACACAAATTTTTCTGACAAAATATTAAATCTGTGTTCCGTCATTTTTAGCATTGACTGATATTTTCAAATAGCAAATCATTCTAATAGTTTAGTATTGCATATTTAAAACTATAACATTAAAATTAAATTTAAATTCATTTTAAAGATCATAACTACATTATTAATAAATACCGTACTATATAGTATCAAGTAACATTCAAAATGATTGGATAAATGTCTTCCTTAGAACTTTGATTTTTGTAAAAACGTTAATGTTGTTTTTAATTTTTAATATTGTTAACCTTTGAAGTTTAATTATTCTAAAAACTTTATAATTTTTCATTTTTCTAACGGAAAACATAGAAAATTAATGAATTTAAATTTTAAGCGCAAATAATTTAACCATTTTAAAGTGAATTAATGAATCAAAGACTGCTATTATTAATATTTTAGGAATAATCCATTAATAATTAACGTTTCGTTCGCAATTATATTTTTGTGGATTTTTTTATAAAATATTTGATTACGATAAGAAAAATTACTGTAATATTTCCGTTCAAAATTAAATAATTAAAAATATTATGAAGCCTTAAAGTTTAATTAATTTAAAGACTTTGAAAATTATATGCTTTGTTATCATAAGTTTAAACAATTGGTGCATTCAAACTTGAAGCGTTGAAACTAATATATTTTTAAATTAGGATCTTGAAATTAAGTCTTTGAAAATAATTTATTTCGAGTTTAAACATTATTTTTTTTTAAATTAAACCATTTTGAATTTAAATGCAAAACTAATAACTTCAAAATTAACCATAAGGCATTTGCATAATTGAAAAATAACTTCATGTCGAAGAGATGAAATTCTATAAGTTGTATAACTCACGGCTGCTAATAAGGGCCACATTAAAATATTATTTCTATTAATTAATTATCATTTGGTTATCTAACTTTTTTTCTTTTGTCCTATAATTATAATTAACTGATGTACCTAACTATGCGCATATTTAAATTGTCTTCCACATTTGTCTGTGCATTCTGTTTATACAACAATGATCATTTCTCCGAATTTAGCTTTCCCTTAATTCCACCCCAAACGCCGAGATTTATTTTAATTCGCCCTAATTCACTCTCATTGACCTTATTTCTCTTGTGTTCATGAACAACAATTCTTCTTCATTTTAGCCCCGCCAATTTCCCTCGATCCTTGAAACTTGGAGAATTACATAATTTTCATAGAAACAAAATTTAGGATTAAAGTTTTTGTACTGAAATTTACAAGCAGCTTCTATAAATATGTTCCTAATTAAATATTATAAAATTAATTTTTAAGTGAAAAATAAAAAAATGGATTATCGAAAGTCATAATACATCTCCGGAATCTTTTAATATCGAGAATTTTTTTTCTCGTAAATGCCCATTATGTTTTTTATTTTTGAAGAAATTTTCTAGATGATTAAATTTCTATGTGAAATTATTTATATCTTTCGTTGTTTTAGATATTCAAAAATGTAATTTTTTAAAAAATAATTCATTACAATGTGAAGCAGTGACTTACCAAGAACAAACCCACTTACAAAACTTTCAGAAAAACAGCCACTGAATGATTGTAACCCATCCACAACAAAATGTTTTTAATTTTGATATTAGCTTCGAATACGGCATCCTTTATTTTTCACCATAAGATGATGTATCCAAATACCAAATAACTCTGACATCGTGATCTGGTCTTTTTATGAAATTTTGCCTGATTTGAAATTAAATTGGCCAGAAGATTTTCATTTTCGAGCTTAACAATTTTCCAAATTTCAAAAACTGTAAAAGATCGATAACGTTTTCACAAAAAAAAATTAAGGAAATCGGCCTTTATATCCAGCTTTACCTTAAAATTATTTAGCATTGTAACTATAAAGTGCAAATTGTATGGTTTGATAAACTGACAATATATTATTTTAAAAATTGTTTCAGAATGCAGTTGGTATTATTAAAACTGATAATGGCAATTGTACTTTCCTCTAGAGCAGATGTTTTGAAAAGCTCACTAGTGAATTCAGTGCACCGGAACATCAGAGCTTTGTCATATCCGGAAGAGAGCTTAATGGGGGTCAGTTAATTTAATAATATGTTTGGTATTTAAAATTACGAAATTCTATCACACTGTTGCATAAATTTAATGTCAAAGTAATTTCCTATCTCTCTTTGTCCCTCTATTCTTTGCTGCTTTATCACCATAATTACATTCGACCTAAACTTTTTATCCTGTCTGCCCTTGGTGTATATTTTGAGTTTAGGTGAGATTTAAACAAATCTCTTCTATTTTTCTAACATATTTAAAACTTAGGGAGAAATATTATATATTATTAAATTTGAAATATGAGAAGGAAAGTGGAATAGAACATGCGTTTCTTTATAAAAATTAATATATATAAAGGTATTAATTAAGAACGCTTAAGAATATGATGATAAATTTTAATAACTATCATAACTGTCCTGAAATCAGAAAATAAAAAAATTGTTTTCTAAATTTCCGATATAGTAATAATATAATAATACTAATCTACAAACAAATTAAATCACTTTTTATACGAATTGCAGATTATATGTCCAAAGTTTTTAGAATAATTAATATTCACGCACAATGTAAAAATTAATTTTTCCTAACTGCTTGTGGAACCCTTCAAGTTTGAATTAATGAATTTGAAAAGTTTTAAATCAGAATGCACATCATTTAAAAAGTTTAAAAAATAATTAAACAATATTTAAAATTCTTTAATTTTTAACGGTGAAAATCACAGTGATTTTTTTTTAACAGAAAGCACATATTCTAGTATAAAAAACTATGTAATCGCTTTGAATGTGACATGATACTACATGGTATGATATTTGTTAATAATATATTTATCCTTTTTAAAATAAATTCAATTCAAATTTAATATTACAGTTCTAAATGCGCGATTCTAGAGTCTAAATTTTGTCACCTATAAAGTTTTTCGTGCTTCAAAGTCTTAAATTCGAAAATGTCTTGTTTTAAATTTCATAATATGTTTAGGTTCTTAATTTAGAACTTCACAATGTCGTAGTCTTAAATTCAAATAATAAAAATATCAAAATAATTGTAATTTCAAACCATTGAAAGTTTAAAATTTCCTATTGAAATCCTTGATATCCACTTTTAAATTGAACACGTTCAGATTTCACTATTCTAAGTAGCTTGGTTTCAATTTTAAAAGTATAAACTTGTCTGGTTTTTTTAATTCTTTGATATCGTGGAATATCCAATTAAGAGAATTGTTATTTGCATAATTTTCAGTTTAGCGGATTTATGGTCCAACAATTTTGAACTCAGTACCTCTAGAATGAATTTAAAACAATAAAAAATTAACTAAACAATTGGTAAAACTATAGACGTAAAAATGGGTCAACTCTAGAACTACACTTTGAAAATTATATAACCTTTTATTTAAAAAATTTAAATATGAAGGCCAAACTATCTGAAATTGATACACTATAATTTAAAAAAAATTTTTCGCTTTTAAATGTATACAATTTTAGAGTTCTGAATTTCAATGTTAAAACCAGAATTTTGAATTTTCCCCTTTCATAACATGTTATATTGCAATTCTGGGTAACTAGAAATTTGTAGTGTAAAATGAAGTTTGGATTTGCTTAATCTTTTACGTCATATAGTATAATTTAAATTGTTTTAAATTATTCTGATTGAAAATTAATTCAGTTTGAAAGTTCTTTTTAAAAAATTCAATTTTAAGTTTTATGCACAATTAAAAAATTCTACTTTTTTAACATTTAAAAGAGAGATGCATTTGTTTGTTTATCCTAAAAAAATATGTCTAAAAAGTTTTTATATTGATTTATCATTTTTTATTGAATACCAATTTTATAAGCGTTGATCTTGGAAATTTCAATTTATTTTTTAATTTATATTTTTTAAATTTGAACCACTTTGAATAGAAAATAATTTAAATTCGTTGGTGAAAAATGTTAAATTATTAAATTTTAAACGCTTCTAATTAGATATAATACAATTTCAATTCCTTTTCTTTTTCAACAATCGAATTATCAAAATTCTAGTCTAAAAGTTTTCAATTTAAAAAATTTTAAAATTGAAAATCTTATTCTTTTTATCAATTTTTGGAGCTTTTTATTCAAAATTTTGTATCTGGAAATATTTTAATTGAAAGTTAATTAATTTTTAACGTTTTTATTCAGAAATAGTACACATTCTTTTAACTTAAGTGAAAATATTGCCCTTTTTTAAATTT
Organism: Druon quercuslanigerum; assembly: GCA_010014905.2. Lineage (NCBI taxonomy): Eukaryota > Metazoa > Arthropoda > Insecta > Hymenoptera > Cynipidae > Druon > Druon quercuslanigerum. The sequence continues at coordinate 14,592 of JAAAKG020201821.1, forward strand.
ATTTTAATTATTTACAATTATCCAATTTTCAATGCTTTTATTTAGAAATCGTACAACTTCTCTTTGCGCAATCCAAAATATTTTTTTAATTGGTACCTAATCTGAAAAATGTTTATTTGTAATGATTCGATTGAAAATATTTCAAGTTCGTTTTTAAATTCCAAAATCCTAATATAAAGTTGAGATAAACACGCGTCATATTAAATTTTTTAAAAATATTTTATTTAAAAATTTTTATTTTTAAATGTTAGGAAATAAAAATCCAAATTAAAAAAGTAGAACATTTAAAGTTAAAAGTAATTGTAATCGTAATAATTCTTACTAAAGTGTCTAAAATTAAATAATTTATAATTGGAAACTGTAGAATGTAAATCATTTTATATACGAAACCTTTAAAATTTCACAATTTTAATTTGAAAACTAAATTGAATGTGTAAAACCTAACGTTTTAGAAAATGTTATTATACCTAAAATAACTGTTTAACATAAAAACTGATATAACCTTTAGTTTTGAATCTGAGTATTTCTTGCCTATACTCTTGCTACTTAGCTTAAGTCTGCTTTAACGACGTAACATTATTGATGGATTTTATCATGATTTGCCCTTATAGATCAAACGTTTACCTCCTAATAAACTTCTCTATTCCCCACTTTATTATCTCTTGCTTCCTTTGAAGCTCCTCAACATCTACATGCTAACACTGAGAAGGCAATAAGTATACGATCTTAATTATCTTCTTCTTGCTGTCGTCAGCGGATTATAAACTTTCAGGTCACGAACTCTATTAGCTTACACATATGATAGACCAAAGAGATGAGAGAGATTAAATAGAAGGAAAAATGGTTCTCTTTGAAATATAAAATGGATATGAATAAGGTTTCTTTATTAAACCCATTCTTGTTTATTAAAAGGATATATTAATTTTTCTTTATAGAAGAAGATAGAATTTTCCTCTCATACTTTATTTTGCATGAGCTGATATAAAGAGGATGATATCCTTATGGAGCTTGCAGGCACAAGATTTTCAAAGAGTTTAATTTGCACTTCACAACAGAATATTCTCAGGGTCTTCTTTCAAGTCAAAAAAATCAAAAGCATCAATATTTTCTTTTGCTGAAGCGCATATGAAATGCTTTGAAAATATTTTGCATCGACCTTAATTAAGTGTTTTAAATCTCGCCTTTAATAACAATCTTTAGAAAAGATCCCAGATAAAAAAGTTATATATAGTTTATATTTAGTGAACAAGACAATGATATTTTTCATTTTCTTGATAAATTTTTCTGTATAAAACGAATAATAAATATAAATTTTTTGTCCACTGTATACAGACTATATGAAAATTTTCCACCTGGGTTTCCCTAGAAACGGTGAATAACAATCCTTAGCAAAAGACAGTATAAAACCCCTAGTAGCGAACAATAAAATCCCCTTGCATCAGTTAATAGATAGATTGATAGATAAACGTTTTTTTGGCCTGCTGACTTTAAAAAATTGACTTGCTAGCACTTCCTTTTTTTGCAGAATTTTCTATCAACTACCTATTAAAAACTAATATCCATTCACACGTTATTTCTAAGATTGTTAGCTCTTATAGCCTAGCCTTCGTCGCTTCACCTCGCTTTGCCTCGCTTCACCTCGCTTTGCCTCGCCTCGCCTCGCTTTGCCTCGTTTCGCCTCGCTTAATCTCGCTTCACCTCGTTTAGCTTCGCTTCGAACCCATAGTCACTACTTTCTCGCCTTGCCTCACATTGCTACCCTTTTCCTCCGAAGCTAATACCTAATGCTTATATACTGTTTACAATATTCAAAATTTTCTTACACCTACTTTCTCTCCTATTTACAATCATTCCTTCATTATTCCTCCTTCTCCTTCTTTCTCTTCTCCTCCATCTTATTCACCACCCCCTTTATTTAAGCCACTGCCCTGTCGTACCCCCTTTAGTTCAACAATACCTCCATACGTATCCCACTCCTTTCCACGTCTTCACACTCCTCCAATCAGTGCTCCACCACGTTAAACATTGATTCCCTTATACTCTCCTCCCATTTTGCCTTCTCACTCACTAAGCCGTTGTTTTTAACCATCTCATTAAACATTACTTCCTTCCTCATATATCCTTCTCACTCCATCCATCTGCAATCAATTATTTCTGAAATACCTTTCCCTTTCAACCTCCATCTTCCCACTAGTACGTCTTTTCTCCTTCTCCCACCAACACTTTGCAACCAGATTACTCCCCTCCAATTCTGAAAATTTCTCCTTATATTTACCCGCTCCACTCCCTGTTCTACTTACTAGATTCGCTCTTCATGTCTGCCTCCTGATTATATAGTTAGGCGTATTCCTTGCCACCTCCAGTGTCCACTTTAAATACCTTTTCTGTACCATATTTACCTCCTTACTTACGTTCCGCACCTACACTTCAACCACATACATTAAGGCACTCATAACTATCGAATCGAATAATTTTATTCTGCTTGCAAAATCATCTGCGAATAACCTCTTTCCCAGCCCCCGCTCTGCCTCATCACAACATTTGCCCTTCTCACTCTTTCTTTTATGACCATCCACTGCACCATTTCTTTAAAACAGGAAGACCAGGTACGTAAACTCTATCAGCTCCTGTACCGCCTTCCCCTTCCACTTCCACTCTCCTTCCTTACCCCTCACACCTCCGCTTTGCTAGCAGCAGTATGTCATCTGCATACGCAAGTGACCATATTTCTGATTCCTCCTGCATTAACTCCTCTTACCACTCCAGCCACTAGATTATTTTCCATATCAGCGATTAAAATTGCAAAAAGTGTTGGGCTAAGCGGAAAACTTTGCCTCGAACTCCTATCCATCCAAAGCCCTCCAAAATTCCTTCACTCTATCTTTGGTCTCTTAATATACCTCCCTTACCCTCTTAAACAGGCCTCCTTCCACTCCCCTCTCTTCCATCGTCTCCCTTAAGCTCCCCCTATCCACTGAAGGGAACGCGTCTTTCAGATCTACGAAAAAAGCGTATACTTTCGCACCGTTTTTAGCTAATTCTCTTTTCACCACGTGCTGTAAGACATACATATTGTGGATGGTACTCCTTCCCTCTATAAAGCCCGCCTGCGTCTTCGGCAGAATTTATTTCCTCTCCATATCCTTCCGAAGCCTATCCACCAACATCATCGTGTATGCTTTTTACGCCGTATTTATTAGCGTTTTCCCTCTATAATTTTTCTGTATCTCCTTATCCGCATTTTTATACAGTGGCACGATCAACCGCGCCCTTCATCCTCTTGGGAATCTCTGCCCCCTATATACTCTATCCACTAACCTCCTTAACCTATGCCTTACCTGTTTTGTGCCAAACAACCCCGCTTCGTTTTCTACACCGTTCATCCCTGCTGCCTTAGACCTTTTCATTTTTTGAACTGCTTCTCTATCTTCTCGTCATTCAGTTCCTCTCCGGTAATCTCCCTCCTCTTTTAACACTTCTCAAATCCTCTTTCAGATCTTTCTGCTTAGCCAGCTCTTTCTTCTTACACCTCAACCTCAACTCCTTCCTAATTTCTACCTACTCCTTCCTTTTCACAGTTCCTTCTTTCCACTTCTTGTACTTTCTTTTCACTTATATTTTCACCTGTACACATTCCCTATCCCACCATAGCTTCACCATTCCTTTATTCTTATTTTTAAGCACCTTCTTTGGACACACCCTTTCACTTTCTCTTTTAGATCCTGTCATATCTCTTCTACCGACTCCCCTTCAAAGCTCACCTTTCCCCATTTCTCCTCTATCGCATCCCTTGTCCAAGTTACTTTCTTCTCTAACGACGCTTCTTTCCCACCATGTCTTCTGCCACCCTTTCCTTTTATCCACATACTTAATATCTGATGGTCTGATGCCAGCTTTCCTTCAACTCCTAATTTCTCTGTTTCCTCCTACCCTTGCATATTGATCGCATAGTCTATCACAGATTCCGCCATTTACCTCACATACGGGTATTCTTCTTCTTCAGCTCCAGTTACCATACCAATCGCTATCGTCCAGCCTCTGTCCTCCATCCAGTCTCTTAGAATCTCCCCCTCCCTAATTATTATCTTATTATTTGATTTCTTTTCGAAGTTCTCCCCTTCCCTGAAAAGCCTCCACCCAATTATTGCACTAAAGTCCCCACTTCAATACAACCATACCCTTCCCTTTCTCTCTCTCTCCCGCCTAGTTAGTCTTCGATCCCTTTTTTCATCCTTTCCATCCCATTCTTATTGTACACAGTCAAAATAATCTAAAGAATGTCTCTTCAAAACCTCAAGTTACAGAAGCATATCTAAGGCTTAAAACGAGCCTCTAAATATTGCCTTTTTATGCCATTTTTGATATGCCTTAAAATGTTGCATAATACTTCTAAAGCTTACAAATGCGATAAATGCAATATTCAGTGACAAGCGAACAAACATATCAAATTAAAAAAAAAGACTTATAATTTCCTGTATAAAATTAAGTAAATAAAAATAGGAAACATTTTACATGTTAAACTCCATAAGACATACAAGTGGCCGGAGCGAGTTCTAAAAATATATTTTTTTCGATAATAAAATAATAGGCATAAATTTATTTGCCTACGAAAACGCTTTTGCGAACAAGTCCGTTAAAATTTCTTAAATGTGATTTTTTGAGTAACCCTAATATATACAGAGTGATTTTTTTAACTTGAAACTTTCAAATATTTCAGGAAATAGGCACTCTGTGAAAAAATGTTACGAATCAAAATTTAATCACTCTGAGCAGTACATACACTGATGTTAAAAACGGTTCCCCCAAACCGCCCCCTGGGGTGAGGGTGGGGGTAAGTCCGAAATTTTAAATAAGAACTGCTATTTTTTATTATTTTATTCTGATTCTTTGTATAAAAATGCGTATGATTTGTCTCAAAAATTTTTCTCGTTTCGATTTTTTTTTACCTTTTTTTTTAAATTTGCTCCCACCCCCACCCCTAGGGGGCAGTTAGACAGGACCGATTTTAACAAGATATTTAAAAGTTTCAAATTAGAAAAATCACCCTATATATATATATTGTTGAGGTATCTAAAATTTAATGCAGTTTTTAAAATTTCGAAACATAAAATTTTGTACTAACTACAGATAGTTTTCCACAAATATATCATCTTGGAAACAAATATTTATATGAAGTTGCTGCATGGCTTAAAATGCCCAGTTTTATAACGTCATTAAAATACACTTAAAAAAATGAAATTAAATTAATATTTTGCGAAATTAGTAAACATTTTCGTACTTCAAAATTTGTTAAGTCCTTCAGCTCGTTTTGGGAAGCCTGAAAAGTCTAGGCTTAAAAAAAGAGCCTCCAAAACCTTGTTTCACAACTTTTAGCAGCAGCTAATGCCATCCAGAAGCAAATGATAATAAGAATCCTTAGCAACGACCAATATATTTTTTAAATAATTTTCGATACAAGACCTTACAATCGGCTAATAACAAACCTTAGCAACTCGAAATACAACTCTCTAACAACGACCAATAACTACTAATGGAAATAACTAGCTTTAGAAAATATGCATACAACCCTCTTAGCAACAATCAATAACTATCCTCAGAAAAAACTTAGAACATCCTCTGGGTAACGAAAAGAACAACCCTGTTTCTGTCCCTGGCGACAAACAATAGTAATCTGTAGCAATGGTCAGTAGCACCTCCTGAATAGCGCTCAATCAAATGCCCTAGCCTAAATTATTGAAAATAATTAGCAAAGTTACTCCTAATGTTTGGAAACGTTGAGTGACAAACCTTAGAAATGGCCAATAGCAATTCTTAACAACGGCTAATAACATCCCCTAGTAATAAAGATAAACCATCCCTTAAAAAGGACGAATACAAACCACTAGCAGCGCATGATAACAACTCTGAGATACTATGATAAAAGAGGTTCAATGTTGAGGAAGTCTTGTGGAAAAAAGTATAATGGACGGGCGGACTGACACCCGAACTAAAGTTTTTCCTACAAAAGCCTAAAAATACGCATAATTACAGTAATTTAAATTCAATGTTTCATAGAGTTAAATGCGAACAGAAAGAAGAAATACGTGCTTTAACTGCTATACAATTTCACTTTGCTTCTTGTTTTGGAAATTATAAATAAAGGCACTTAAATTAAATGCAATATGCCGTTCTGTGGTTCGTGTATCGAACTTCAACAATACTGCTGATAAAGAAGGTTTCAGACTATGCTAATGAAACCCGGCCCTCGTGATGCTGAGTACAATTTGGTTCTGGTTACAGAGGCTGGTGTTGCAATATACAGGTGCCTTAATAGTTTCCGGAAATGGAGGTCGTGTTAAGGTCTGCGGTTACGGCACACGACATTTCGAATGGTATTAGTATCTGAATTCGGTATAAATCGGTTGAATTTATATCAAGCCTTTTACAAACAACTAAATATCATTGTTAGAATTAGAAGATAAATTATAGCTGAAGTTTTAAGGTAGAACGTTATACAAATAATTTAAGTCTCGTTCTTCCAGAAAGTAAAAGAATTAGTTAGCGTATTCGCGCGCTTAGAAAAAGGGTTTTTATAGCCTATTAAGGTGATACTTGAATCATTCAAATCTTTTTTTTTTTTTGCTCAAAAATTTGTCTGTTTTGTAAGAAAATTATTATTTTACTTTGAAAATTTACCTATTTGATAAAAATGTTATTTATTTTATTATTATTTTGTTTTTTTGTCTTTAAAATTTCAAATTTTTGATGTTTTTTTCCTAATTTATGCACTGATTACAAAGCATAATATATTACATAGAAAAAAAATATTGCTTAAAACGCATATGATAAGAGATTTTTTACCCCTCCAGTAACAATTTTGAAGTTTAGAAGACTGTATGAATAATGGTTTTCAATAATGCTCTTTCCGAGAGCCTAATACACCACTAGGGCTTACGAGAACAAGTAAGGGCGCAGATGCTAAAAGCAAATGGTTAAGTGAGAATACCCACCTTCGCAATAAGCTGAATAACATATACATATTTTCCTTTTATCGGAAAAGATGGAAACTGCTCACTTTATCCTATTGTTTTCCTGAAGAAATCTATTCTTTTGTTTTGAATTTTATTTTTTTCTTCTGGATTTAGATGTTATCTTGAATATATATTGTTTAATTAAATAATATCTTTATTCCTTCTATAACTTCATCCTGTTTCTCTTTTCAATTAATTCCGAACCAATTCTAACTATTCCGAATTATTCTGCAATTTGTATCTAAACCAATTCCAATCAATCTGGGCTATTATTATATTGATACATTTTTATGAAGTATAAGGAAGATGTTATAATGCATAATATTTAAAAAACTGCTTATTGTAATCAAAACTTTCTTCACTAACATAATTTAAAATTCATACAAGAACGCAAAAGATTCCCTGGTTTGAGGCGAATCGATTGACCTATAATATTAATACACTTTATCAAAGAGCAATCTAGTTATGCTCATGTATAACATTCGAAACATCTCTTTTGAACAAAGAACATTTCTTTATCGAGATAATTCAAAGTTGATGCATAAATAGAAAAGACCTTTTGATCAAACATTTTTTTAATAAAATAATTCCCATTATTTTTGTAAAAAGATTATAAAGTTTGGAAAGGGATAAGGTGTGACAGAACTTCCTCCTTGCCTTTTCCAACTCAAAACATTACCATTTCAAATATGAAATTTGATTCCTCTGATTTGTCTTTAGATTTTAAAAATGGTTTGTATTATTTTGTAATTTTCTATTTTTTGTAAGTTTTTTTTTTAAATTGATCAAAATAAAAACATTAGTCTGTCGAATATATATAAAAAACCACTAATGCTCCATATAATTATAAGAACAAAGAAAGTGGAAAAATTCGAGTTCGAATTGACAGCTAGTTTAATAAATGAATAGAAAATAATATTTATGATTATATAAATGTATTTGTTTCAAACAAAATTATTATATTATAACAATTTTATTTAGTAAATTCCAGTAAATTAGGAACTTATTTAATTTTTTTTTTCATTCATTGCATGATTACGTAATTAATTTTTTGATCCATTTTATTATCAAGAATTAAAAATAATTTCTTTTTCTGCGATGATTACTTTATGAATTTTTGGCATTTTTGGCCATAGATTATGACTTATTGGGCATAGGTCATCATTTTCTTTTTCTAGAATTATTTGAAATTTCGTCTGTCATAATTTACAAGTAGAAAATTCTTCCTAAAAATTAACAAGTTCCGAAGTATAGATATAAACATCAGAATTTGATTTCTTAGCCTTCTCCTAAACCCAGGTTTCTTTAAAGAGTCATAACTCGGAGATTTTGTGTTATTTTTTTTTCGTTGGATATTTCCATCAGATCTCCTGAATAAACCAATCACGAAAAAAAAAAGTGATTTACGTACTTAATACGGTGTAAAAGTACGGAATGCCTAGTGTAGATATAGAATCCGGCTTCTCAATTGTGCAACAAGTCGAGTCAGTGTTTAAACCTCACCTCGTTGATTATAAATCAGATTCTAGACACAACGCAGCATGCATGGTTATAGTTATAAGCTTTCCCATCCCAGTTATGCGAAATTTCGAGCGGTTCCATTCGGCTTTTACGTATCTACTGAATTACATCCATTCACTTTAATTAAACCGTTAATCATCTCTGTCTTCTCTGTTGTAGCTCTTTTTCGCCCTCGCTATTCCCCTGGACGATCCGGTGTCGACGAAATCGATTTCCGTTGCGTTCTTCTTCGAGGCCAATTACGAATTACCCAATAACATCACGGAATTTCAATCGAGCGTGGAGAACCGTCATCGGGACAAACGGTCTGCAGGTCAACGACACTCTATAAATCGCAAAACGATATACGCCATATTGGAGTCGAAGTTCGAATCGTTAGTATTCCGCACTATGGACAATACACCCATTACTGTTGAAGAAGATAAAGTGTACAGCTAGAATGGGGTGGTTCCGTTGAAACCACTCGTGAGGTTGTAAGAAAAAGGGAGATAGATTTTTGCACGTTCGTCAGTCTTTTATCGTTATTGTCTACACTTCATCTGCAATTAGTTGCGACCTAATTCTAAAACACGAGCGGGAAATAACTCTGGTGATCTGCTGGTTCGCTCAGTTATCAGAAATGATAGTCTGGCGTAATCAAAGAAATCCAAGTAATACAGTGTAAGCCAATGTAATCCACTTGTTATCCACTTGTGATCCCCAGCAATCCACTTGTCATCCCAGGCAATTTATTTGTAATTTCCGGTAATTCATTTGTAGTCCATGAAGCCATTTGTACTCTCGGGTAACCCACTTGTAAACCGAAGTAATTGGTTCGTGATTCCAGATAATCCATTTGTATTCTTAAGTACTCCATTTGTTATTCCTAGGCAATTCATTTATAAATCCAGGCAATCCCTTTGTAATCCTGAGTCACGCGATGATAATATGGAGTAATCCACTTGAAATCGGGGCTTTCAACTTGTATTCCTGCGCGATCATTTGCAACTTAAGGTAATTTACTGGTGACACCAGTAAAGAGTTTTAGCATATTGTTTACACGCAGGAATGCTTTTTAGGTTATTAACCAGCGAAAGCTTGGCACCTCCAAGAGCGCCCATGATAAGGACGATTAATTTAACAGAATATTCCGGGTACAATCTTCGCAACTCCCTTACAAGGTTACAAGCTTAAACTTCACTTTCTTTTCATTCTCCTTGACTGCCAAAAATTCAATAACGAATATGGTTCGCTTCTCGAAGTCAAGGAGAACTATTTCAGGCCTCGAGCGTGCAACAGAACTAATTGTCGAGAATATAAAGTTCCAGTATATACAGCACTTCTCATTCTTGGCAATTGAATCTATTACCCTAGGAGCGTTTAGTTAATAATAATCTAACAATAATATTGAGTAATCCACAAGTAACATGAAGTAATCTACTTGTTATACGTGGCAATCCATTTGTGCTTCTAAGTAGTCAAATCGTAATATATAGTAATCTATTTGTATTACGATTGTAATTCCTGAAAATATACTCGTAATCGCCGTAATCTACTTAAAATTCGGAGTAAACTACTTTTAATTTAAGTCAATCTCTTCGTATTCTTCAGTAAATCACTTGTAATCCCAGGCAATTCATAAGTGATCTCAGGCAATCTATTTATAATTTAGGTAATCCACTTTTAATCCAGTTAGTTTATTAAATAGGGTAATTGATTTATTTTAACAAAATTGGTGTCGGTATTATTTTAAATTTTATTTAGAACGCTTTAAATTCCTAATATTTTAATTCAAAAATACATGCGTTTTAAACCAAATAGTTGAATTTTCAAACAAAAAAAACCTTTAAGTTAATTGTTGAAAATTAAACCAAAACAAATTAATTTTCAGTCAAACACTTGTAGGCTTCTTTAATGAAGAAATGAAAAAATTCTATAAGAAGAGATGAGTTTTGAAATCAAAAAGATCGAATTTCCAAAAAAATTTTAATTTATAATTAAAACACATTTTTCAGTCAAGAAATTTAAAAAATGCTATAAAATTGTTGAATTTCTCAGCCAAAAATATGAATTTTTACCATAAAATTAAATTTACAATAAAACAGTTCATTTTTAACCAAATAGATAAATGTTCTTCCAAAATATATAGTAAAATTTTTAACAACATGATCAATTTTCAGTTGTTAACTCCTGTTAGATTTTCACTTGAAAAAATTAATTTAATAAAAACGAGTTTTCAACAAAATAGTTAGATTTGATACCAAAGAAATGAAACTTCAATAAATAAATGACTTTTTAACATTGTAGTTCAACTTTTAACCCAAAGATTGATTTTCAACAATAAATGGTATAGTTGATATTTAAACCAAAAAATATTTGTATTTAACATAAAAACAGTTTAATAAAACTAAAGAAGAAAAATGTTTCATTAAATATTTGAACCCTGAACCAAACAAGATTAAGTTTTAACCAAAAAAGAACATATTTTTACCAAAAGAGATGAACTTTAAACCATAAGACGAATTTTTTATCGAAGAGTATAATTTTGATCAAGAAAGATTTTTTAGTCAACAAAGAAATGAAATGTCATTCAAAATGTTGAATGTTTAAGCCGAAAAACACATTTTCTACCAAAAGTTAAATTTTCAACCCGAAAATGTGGATCTTCTACACTAAAGTTTATTTTAGACAAATGAATAAAAACTTCTTGTAAAAATATAAATTTTCGACTAACAAGGTGCATTTCTTACAATAAAATAAAAATTTTTCACATAATGCAGGAATTTTTAACCAATTAGTAGAATTTTCCGAGATATTCGTAATTCTAGGTATACAGTGCGAGTGGTAAGTTCTGCGCTTGCGCAATTTCAGCAATATTACTGTTTCTAGCTTTTGTGATTGCTCATTTTAAATCAGAGTTACCCTAAATAACTGATATATTAACACAAATTACCATAAAATATTATAAATTGCCGAAAATTTCCTGGCATATTTTGATAGCTTAAATTTCCTATAACTTATCAGTGTTTCATAAATTTCTAAAATTCATCAAATTTCGATATATTTCCGGAAATTTGGAGAAATTTTTGGATTTCGTCCGAAAAGCCACCATAACTTTCAAAAAATTCGTTTTCGCTGCTTCTGAAATTGAAAATTTCGTGATTTTATGACAAAAAATATCGTGAGCAACAGGTGCTGAAAGTAGGCAATTGTAAGTCTTGTGAAGTTTACAGCATTTGCCATCAGCTCATCTTTGGCTCGCCTCCAACTCGCCTCCGACTTTCCTACAGTTCTTCTTCAATTCGCCCCTGGATCTTACAGCCAACTGAGACTTGAGTGTACTGTCTACTTTTCGGAATTGTAGCACAATATACTATGATCGAATGCTTTCATGGTATGTTCGCTTTTCGAGGCATGTACAGCGTGTAGGTAGTGATCAATTTCGGAACCGTTGTAAAAATCAGTTATTAATTTTCGTAGTGGAGGGAGGATACAAATTTCAGTAAAATAACTCACGTAATTTGTGGATTTTTATTTAATCTACTTTATTATTATACCATTAAGCCGTTTTCCTTTCGGGGTAGACTCTACTGACACTCTTTTTATTAACTATTTTCATAAACCCATTTTGGACTTCCCAGATCTTTTCTTCTGTTATTTTCATTACCCTACGAATAAGTATTTTGGAGTTTTTTTTTGTTACGGTAATAATAAACTGATCCCTCTGTGATTATTGCAGTCGCTTTTATCTCCCTTTCTGTTGTATATTGGTACGATAATCGCTTTTTCCAATCACCTGGGACTTCTCCTATTTCGATGCATAAATTTATACTGTCTACTACGGAAGCCTCACTGTTTTTCAAGTTCTTGATTAAATCCCTAACCTCAGTGACACAGACTTTCTCAATTGAGTTTTCTAACGCTTCGTGTTCTACATCGCAGATGTGGTGTCCTATAGCTTCATCTCCGGTTTGTCCTCTAAAATGGTCTCTGAAAGCGTCTTTAATTCCGCCTGCCTCATATTGCATTCCCCCTTTACTATTTCTCATGTTGACGAATTCTGTACTTTTATTTACTTTTACTTACCTTCATTTCTTTATACAGCAGTTTCTTGCTTCCTTCAAAGTCGTTTTTTATTTTCTTCTTTTCCCGTGCTCTAAGTTTATCTTTACTTTCCCTAATTAATCGCTTGAGTATCATCTTTTTGTGTTTGCAATTATTTATACGTCTATGTCGTTCCTCGTCACTAAGACCTTCCATGTTGAAAGTTCTCCTGCACGCTTCTTTCTTTGATTTTTGGGCAGTCTGAATTTCCTCAGTCCACCATGCGTCACTAGACATTCTTTCTATAACTGCGGTACCACACACTTTAATCGCACATCTAACAATGATATTCCGGAACATAGTCATGCACCCTCTGTATTTTTATTCCGTATATGCGCCTCCCAAGTTGCCTTACCTATGCTTTCAATTATCTGATTTGGAAATCTATTCGCACATTTGGTTTCTGTAGGTTCTCAATTTTGATCCGCATTTGTTTTGCATTCTTGGTTCTCTTTTTTCTCCATCCCCGACCTAAGTTAATTTTGGAGATCAAATGTGATGATCAGTATTGCATTCAGAACCCCTTAAGATCCTTGTATCTTTGAGTAGCTCTCTTTCTTTATGTAGCTCTCTCTCTTTCATTTGCAATAACAAAGTCAATTATACTGCGGCTATTTTCTTTAGACCAGGTGTACATGTGCATCACTTTATGCCTAAACCAAGTATTCGTAATAAACAGACCCCTTTCAAAGCATAACCCAACTAATTTATCTCCGTTATAGTTTTTTCTTGAATCCACAACATTACCCAGTACTCTTTCTGTGTCCTGAGTTTGAATTATTCTTCCCACATGATCGCAAATATTTATTGTGAAGTTTAAAGTGTCCCAGAAGGCGTATTTTACTTCTCTGTGATCACAATCAGCTAGCGCGCAGAACGCTATAAATAATAATCTTTTGATTCTTATTTTCATTATACACCACAGCAGTCTGGGAGATACAAAATCATGATCTCCAAGATGCTGCTTCGCTCTTCCATTCAGAATCAGACCTACTCCTTGCTACCATGTGATTCACTATCTACTGCTGACCATATTTCAAATCCGCCTTATAACGCCCCTACTGTACGTCCCTACTTTCGCATCCCCGTTTCTTTGTTTCAGCCACACATTATATATCTAGTTTCCTTACGTGCATAGTTTCTCGTAATTCTTTTACCTTCAGATCATTAACCTTCCTAGCATTCCAAACACCCAGTCGCCATTCGTCGCCTGAAACTTGATCTTTACATTTTCCGTGAGTATGGCTTTTGTCAATTCAAATTTCATTTCTTTCCAAGGCTATTTTATTGTTTGTATTATTTATTGTTTATATTATACGCCCAACTATCACTTTTATGCAATAAGTTTATTTTGCGAGTCGAAGTGTTGTCCAAGTTATGTAGTAATTCACCATATGGTAGGAATTATAGTTATAACGTCCGTCTCGCCAAACATCAGTTAATAGGGAAGGGTTAGGAGGGGGGAGAGAGAGTCGTCTTGGGTTGATGTTTTTATACTGAGAAGTTCACTAGTTCAGCAGCGTTGCATTAGATCGGAGTTCATGTGATCCCATCTTATAGTAGCCGGCCGTCCTCTGGACACGAAACCAATGACTTATCCACATTCACATACACACATGCACACACAAACATACATATTTATATTTTTTTAAATCTATTAAAATATTCTAAAGTACTAATATTTTATTAAATTTGTAAAGTTTTGAAAAGTTAACTGAATTAAAATTTTTTAAATTAAATTTAATAGAAATTTATTAAGAAATTTGCAGTTGAAAAATTCTTGAAAATAATCATACTAAAATACCTAACGGAAAGCCCCCCCCCCCCTCCTGTAGAAAAAATACGAGCAGGATATTTCAATTTTCAATGATATTTTTGATATTTTAAATAGAACCTATAGTTAAATAAACTGCAATTTATATTCTTTAATAATATTTGATAGCAAAGATTAAGTTATGTTATCTTTAAAGCGGCTGCTTGAATTTCCTAGATTACTATCTTGCAGATTTAATTTTCGCGGTAAAAAATTTGTCAAATTTTAAAATGTAAAAAATACGCCTATGCGGCCGTACGTATCGAGAGTTCGTAACGTACTGAATTTTAGTCGATATAGCAAAACAGGATAAGTGTCAGATTATACTAGCCTCTTCTTTTTTGCTCCTTTCTTATGTTTCTGCGCGTCGGTCATTTGAAATTGCTACGAAATTCGTTAAATCAATAGAAATAAATGTTTAAAATCCGTTAAAAACATGTCAAGAACCCCACAACCTTAGTCATTACTTTAGGCTCCGTTAAAATATTCTACATTACTGAAACTTTATTAAATTCGTAAATTTTTGGAAATGTAATAATTATAAAAACTTTTTTATTAAATTTAAAAAAAAATTTTTTTTTTAAATTTGCAGTTAAATGATTTTTGAAAATAATCGTAATAAAATACATAATGTAAAGACCCCCCTCCCCAAAACTATTACGAGCAGGATATTTCAATTTTTGAATGATATTTTGAATATTTTAAATGTCACCCATAGTTAAATCAACTGCAACCTACCTAATTAAACATAGAAAAAGAAAGTTCAATTTAAAAATATTTAGTGAGTCCGGAAAATAATGAGAAGATCGGATCCATTCAACCGGCTGCAAATACTGACGTGGACTGAAGAGGCTAACAAAAAATAATGCTAATGAAATTGGATGAGGTTAAACCGAAGAACTGGAAATAGAGAATCGGAGACAGAATTGTACTTGGTAATTGCACAGATTCAAACATTCATTGTTTTGAGAAAAAAATCGGATTTTAATCACTAAGGTTCGTGAATTGTTAAATAGAGTGGTTTAAAAAAATATATTTTAGTAATCGCAAGCAAGACCATGACTGAAGTGTTTCAAAAGTATGAATACCCCTGAATAACTTTCAAGGGTCGAATCCTACAAGAAAATAATTCAAACAAAGTTGTAGGGTTTGATCCAAGGAATCTAGTAGCGATCTTTATTTTGACTCCAAGGTCAATTTTGAAGGTCCTTTTAATATCAATGTATTTTTAAAAAATGGAAATCCCTGTTTTTTTCGGAAATGGAAAGAGCGGAAAATGTTACATTCAAATATGTATTTTGGCCTTGGTTCAAAATGACCTCTACGGGTCATTTGCAGGTCATTTCAGCGTAGCAATGAATGTGGGCTACAAAACTTTTAAGGATCGCATCCTATGAGCTAATGGTCTGGACAACAGTTGTAGGGTTTGGTCCAAGGAATCTAATGGTGACCTTGATTTTGACTCCAAGGTCATTTTTGAAAGTCATTTCAAGGTCAAAATATTGTTTAAAATGGAAAACCCTATTTGTAAATGACACGTAGAGGTCATTTTGACCATAGGCCAAAATGTATGTTTGAATGTAAAATTTTCCGCTCTTTTTATTCCCGGAATAAAAATAGGGGTTTCCCTATATAATACTAGATTCCTTGGATCAAACCCTCGTAGGATGCGATCTTTGAAAGTTATTTAGGGGTATCCATACTTTTGAAATACCCGTATATAAATATGCCAAGAACTGAAAAATCTAGACACACCAAAAGATATGAAAAATGTAAATAAAAAGGTACAATATCGATTGTATTGTTTGCGGTTTATAAATTACCCCCAAACCAAATAAAATGCACACATGTGAAAATTGGATCGGGAAGTCGCAAATGTACATATGAGGTTCTTGGGGATAAAATTACTCGTATGTGAAACTTGGCAGGCGAGGCGATTTTAATTGTTAATTGTACGGGCACTAGTTGGTAGAATCTTGGCGTGCGATGACCTTAACGTTCCCTGATATGCAAATTCACCTGCCACAATGAAATTTGAATCTTCGCAGAGGTACATGAATTGCACAGACGAAGCTCTCATACTTCCACATCCAGGCTAATGCGCAAATCTAACTGTCACCTTAGATTTGTTAGCTTGCTCGAAGGATGCAGATCGACAGCTGGAATGGTAAATCGGAAGCACTAATCTTATTCAAGTTTCTAACTGCAGAAGGGTTTTCCCAATCCTAATGTTCCACAAATGCCTTTAGTAGAACTGTGCTAACTTCTCTAGTCAATAACTCATCGTGATTATATAGTTCACAGAGGTTACCTCTTATTTGAGCTAAGGTTGATTACTTACAAGGGAAGTCTACACATTGCAGAATTTTGTTTGGTGACATCGTTTCAATACTATATTTTCAGGATTTCTTGCAAGAAGCACGAATCTAAAACTTTTTAATCGATTTCTACAAGACTTTTTGAAATATCGAGCTTAAAAGTTTTTTTCTTTTAATTTATATAACTTTTTCATGATTCTAGAGGGTGGGTATTACCGAAGACACTTACCCCCAGAGAAGAGGTATAAAGCGCGAGGAGGACCCCGGAAATAGCGAAGTTTCCGACCGGCAGGTGGGGCTGGTCACCAGAGTGTCCCAGAGTGTCCCAGAGGGTCCCGAGTGAAAGCATTAAAAGGGGGGGGGGGGTATTCCCGGAAAGGGGAAAATGTGTGACTGCCGATTGGCTGTCGCGAAAGTGACTTACCGTCAAGAAAGGAATACAAATACTGGAGGATTTTTAAATGAGGGAAAGCTGTGACTGAGGATGGGTGCCGCCGAAGCCAAGTATACAAAATATGGGGATCCTTGGAATGGGGGCAGGATGTATCTGTGGTGTGGGTGCTGCCGCAGTCAATCTACTATTAAAAAGATACGTAAAGGGTAGGTCTGGAAAATGTGAAGGGCGGGGCTAGGGTATGAGAGTAACCGAAATCTCTCCTCCCAGAAAAGAGGTATTAAGACGGTGAATCTTCGGAAAGATGGATCACTCTCCCCAAGAGAAGGGGTATGAAAAAAGGGAATACCTCTAGAAAAGGAGCAGGGTGTGGCTAGAGTTGGCTATCACAGTAAGCTCTTTGGAAATAATTTAAGTATAAAAATATTGATATTTCGGAAAATATTTGGGATATGCCAGCGGGTGCCAGATCTATTTATTACTTGATTCGTAGCAATTAAAGTAGTGAATGAGCATTTAAAGGAAATTTTCGTTCATCAAGAAAAAATTTACAACTTCTATGTATTTTGGGGAAAATATCAATAAACAGAGCAAAGTCAGTAAGAAATGTACACAATTATAGTTTTTGTCATTTTTAACTTAAATAATAAACTAGTCAATTTTTCTTTAAATCGGACTAGGAAAGCCTCTTTAATTCAACCAGTCTTGATTTTACCGAAGAAACTTTAATATCGGTTATTAAGTACGACCACTGAATCTTTTTGAACCAAAAATTCCACTTTGTCCACACATGGTTGAATATTACATATTAAAATTTTTAATGAACCTGTAATCAGCTTTGTTACGCCAGAAAAAAGAAGGGATCCTTGATTATTCTGAAATACGAGTATAACATTGTTCGTGCAGTTTCAATTGCTAAAAATTATTTCCTCTACATTCGTCCAATTAAATTATTAACCCATAAAGCTCTTTCGGGGTAGGCGTGACTCTTTCGGTAGGGAAGAGAATAATGTGAGGAAGGGGTTATATAATTTTTAGATTGATCTAGAATGTTCGTGTAATTTGTTTAAATAACACTGAAATAGAACCTTGTTTATCAAAGTTTAATTGTTGAATACCACAGATTGAATGGAAATATCCTATCGATACGTGAAATCGAAATTCGTTTAACATGAATAAATTTAAGTTACGCTGGTTGCTTACAGTTCTTCACATTGTTGAAGACAAATAAAATGTCCTTGTCGTAAAAAAGTTTCGAGCAATAACCGGGTAGGAAAAATTTCTTGGGGAATTGTTTACTTAGAAATTTGTTCCAGGCGCTCGAGCCGCGCTTAGGCGACGACCGACGCAATACTTAGCAAAGTCTTTGTGTTCTTTCAAAACTCCACTTTTAGTTTTACGACAGTTCGAATCACGGATAGACCCTTGACTGAATTTATCGGAAAGATCGCTCCTTCTGTTTGGTACTTAAACTTGCAAAGATCCTTGGTGGGATATTGTATAGTCGACAAAGTAAATTCAATTTTCACCTCATTCGTCACTGGTTCAAGGGAAGAATGTAAGTCCATGAGTCAGGAGCTAGGGCATGTTGTGGGGGTTGTAGCGTGAACATACCACGGTAGGATAAATAGCCCAACTGTTCGCTTGTTCCATTTTCTCCGTTTTTCAGACAATATCTATTTTTCTCCTCGTCGTTGGTAGACCAACGAGTCACCCTGATCGATCGTCTTCTACTTCACAGGTTGGGATTTCCTGGTAAGCAGTGCCTCTTAAGATGTATTTGTGAAACGGCACGACAACCCTTGCATCCACACAATGGGCTCGTCGGTGATCTGATGCATATCACCTTAACGTAAGTCTTTGTTAGATATGAGATTTGAACTGGTTATGAGAAGCGAACCTAATCTGATCAATATGGGTCTGGAGGATTACTTCAGAAATGTGTACCTATCTATATTATGTTACATGGCGCCTTATATTAGAGTGCTTTTGTCAACAGAAATATCATAATGAAGATAGAAAATTTTTCTTTTGAGATATTAATAATAATAATAATAATAATGATAACAATAATATAATAATAAATGTTTAATTTTCAGCCACTCAAGTGTACAAAATACTAACTATGTCCACTAAGTCATTAGTTAGATGTTTTTACATTCGTCCATTCCATCAGTTATCTCAATTTCTTTTCATTCTAGCTACTCATTACCTCATCTTGACTTTTACACACATCACCCTCTTTAGCTTAAAAACATAACGATTTAAGTTAAAATTATCTACCAGCGCTTCCTCTCAGCTCATCCCTCTGCAATTTGCATTTATATTTGTTCTCTTTATTTATTTTATTTGCTTTATCAGTTCTTCTCCCTTTTCATGTGAGATTTTTCCCATGATCATGCTTCCCTTATATTTTTTTAAAATCATATAGCCAATACTCTAATGTTTCTCTGCCTTTATCGAAGTACTTATTCTACTTTTATGTGTTAGCACATCTGATACGCGCATATTAATTTTTTTAAATCCTCTGTCCCCTTTTCTCTTTAAATATTCTGCTACTCCCTTTAACCTTATCCATTTATATTATTCATTATATCTTGCCTCCGTTATTTTACTTTACATTTCTTGCGTTATACCTTTAACTTTTTCGTGTGTTCTTCTCAATAATTTACTTAAACAGTAATTCCTATTTAAGTAATTTCCCCTCCCTTCCATTACCTTTCCTCTCCCAATTACCACTTCTCTCTCCACTAAGCAAGCTTTAACTATTTGTTTACCCTCACATTCTAGTACTTTTACATCGCATTTACATGCCCTATTTTCTGTTTCCAAAGTTCATTTATTATATTTTCGGACACCATTTTCAAATGTATTTTTTATTCACATACTTTTATCCCGTACACCATTAGAGTTGTGACTAGAGCCTCATACATTCTCATTCTTAGTTTTAATTGAGTTTAAATACTTTTTCATTGATACGTCTCACCTTTCTTATTGCCGCAGTAGCACTTTTTATTTCTTTTTCCGCATTTTATTTAGTATTCCCATTCTTTTTAAAAACAGTTCTAAGTATACCTATATCTTTACTTCTTAAGCCTTTAACTTTTTCTGTTCCCTTTCCTTACTATCTTTTCTTTTACCTATTTTGCTAAAGACCATTATTTTTAATTTTTGTAGAATTATGTAAGTTTTTTGTCCTCAAAGTATTTCTCAAATCTGCTTAATATATTTCTCAGCACCATTAAACCTATAAAATCTGCATATAATTCAGTGATCAGAATTGATTTCTCTCTACAACTAATCCGCCTTTTATGCTCTTCTTGAATTCGTCGTCTATATTCGCAATGAATACCGCAAAGAGCAGTAGCATTAGCCGCCACCATAATCCTGTCCAAAATTCCTTTGATAATACTTTACCCACTCTTACTCTATCCTTAGTTTTCATATGCATTTTCCTTACTCCTTCTACTAAGCCTTTTATTATTCTCCTTCTTTCCATCGCCTTCCAAAACTGATTTCTATATACCGATGGGAATGATGCCTTTAAATCCACACATAAAACATATACTTTTCCTTTTTTGATTCTATTCCTTCTCTACTGCGTGTTCAAGAATGCACATATTGTCCAAAGTGCTTTTTCCTTCTCGGAAACCTGCTTGGCTATCTAGTAATATCCTCTTATTTCCACTTCCTCCTTTAGTTTCTCTGTTAATACCATTGCATGCACTTTCTAAGCTTTTCTCAAAAGTGTTATGTTCCTGTAATTTTATACTTTCCCTTTTTCTTCCTTTTTATACATTGACGTTATCAACCTCTCTTTCCACTTTTCCGGGAATCCTTCTTCTTTCCAAATTCTTTAGATCACTCCTCTTATGTTTTGACTGGCTTCCCCGTTACTATAAATCCACAATTCATAGCTTAATTAATTGAAACCTTTCTACTGCCCCTTTATTTAATTCTATTTTTTTTTATATCTCCTTGTCCTCTAGCTCAATTTCTTCCTAATCCTTTTTTGCTAGTTATTATTTTTTTTCTTTTGATCCTCGAAACATTTATTTAAAATATGCTCGTAGAGCTTTACGCGAGCGAGGCGATACGAGATTTTAATCAACTTTTGATCTTGATCTCGTGAGAACTTTAAAATTAGACTCTCGTCTCGATCTCGAAGCAAGAAACTCTCGTCTCGAACCGAGACTCTCGAAAATCTCTATTTTTTCCTCGACTTTTTCAGTGTGTTATAAACATTATTGTATCGATTATCTGAATAATTATACTTTATAAAATTATAGTTTATACTATACTTTGATATTATTATAATAATCACACCTTAAATAGTAAATAGTATTCCATTAATCATTCCGCGTACAGCGCACTGTTTTCAAAACTGAACGAAGCAAACGATCTGTAGTTCACTGCTATAGTTGAAAAAACATGTGCAAAGTAATCCTGATTTCTAGGTTTCTTTATAATGATAAGTATCTATTAGGAGTTCTGTAAATTAATAATAAATTATTTTTTAATGAATTTTAATTGTATAAATTATTTCGTAATAGATGTATTGTCGAATAAAAACTTAAAAAAGTTTCGAGAACTCTCCCAGAAATTAACATCTCACCCAGCTCTCTGTCGATCTCTTGATCGATATTGTCATATGAATCTCGTCTCGATATCGTCTCGACCCTCGACTTCGAGACGAGACGATATCGAGAGTTATCTCGAACTCTCGTGAAGCTCTATGTGCTCGCCATTCTTCTTTTTTTATCTTGTCTCTTGTGTCGTTTATTTTTTCTAAATTTTATTGACAAATTTGCATACTTTTCTTTTTGTTTCAATACTATTAATTTTCTCCTCTTTTAAGTTTTGTTTCCTTTATTATTTTCCTTGAGTAATTTCATATATTTTTTCTTGGTCCCCAAACATTGGAACATATTCTTTTTTGCTTGCTTCGAGTTTTCATATGCTTTTCTATATTTCTTCTTAATGTTCTTACATTCCCTAAGCCAGCAAATTTTTGTACAATTTTTATACCTTCCCCACTTAACTTTTATCTTTTTCGTTGTCCTTTTTTTACCGTTCCGTTTAAACCCCAAAACTTATTTAAATCTCCTTTCTCAATTTGAGTATTTCTGTATAATCAACATATTCTGACTCTTCAATCCAAACTTCTCTCTATCATTTTCATATTTCATTGGTTCCTATCTTTTTAAATATAAATTTTGAAGTATATCCCTGATGGTTGATTATATAAATCTACTCTCCTTCTTATAATCTATTTCCTTGCCTTTTCCTATGCTTAAATAATTGTCATTACATAATCAGTTACTGTTCTGGAATTACTTTTTACATATGTGAATTCCCCTCATAAATCTCCGGTTTTGCTACTATTAAGTACATACCGACATCGTTCTCACTTCATCTCCAGCAATAGTTGTCTTCCTTCTATGTTAAGCAACTGACCTTTAAAATTTGTTTCACTATATTTCCCGCTGATATATAATGTACCTTTTTTATCTTTTCATTCTAAAGTTTTAGCATTATCCCACTTTAATGGTAGCCTGGCTTTCTATATTTTTCTTTATTTTTAATCTTATTTCTACCACTTTCTTTGGTTACGTAATATCCTTCTCCAATTCTTCCTTTTCTTCATTCCATCTGTATCATTACCTATCTATGCACATTTTTTGATTGCCCTACCCTTACTACCTTTCCATTCTCTCTTTTTATAGATATTACTTTCATTTCTCGCTGTATTTCCATTTCCATGATCAAAAACGTTTCCAAAAATATTTCTTTTCATAAGCTCATCTTCTTTTGTACAGAAACACCTCCTTTGGACACCGGACTTACATAGTTTCCGTAACAGGAATGTTAGTCCTTTACTTTAGTCTTACGGTCAAATTAAAACTTATGCTTATATTCATCAAAAGTCAAACTTCAATTTTTAGAATCCAAATAAATAAAAAATTAAGTACTGGCCTCTCTGAAATTGCACATTTTCAAATTAATCACTGTCACAATAGAATTGTTCGCAAAAAGCATTACAAACTTGAAATAATTACATTTTTTCAAAATTCATAAATTTAACAATTGCGATTTAAATTTACGTTTGCTTTTAACTCAAACTATTCTAATTTAAGAAGCCAAGATTACGATATCCGTGGTGGCAAAGATTTAACATGGATTCCTAAGGATTCTGTTTTCAAGAAACACGAATCTAAAACTTTCAAATCGACATCTCTAATAGTTTTTGGTATAGAAATGGGGAAGAGTGTAACTCAAGCGTGGGTAATACTGAACGCTCTCTGTCCCGAGAAGGGATATAAAAAACAGGAAGGATCCCTGGAAAAGGGTGACGGAGTATCTGGGATGTTGGTGTGACTGAAGTCATTCGTCCCCAAAGAAGGGATATAAAAAACTGGGGTCAATCATAAAAATGGGTAAGGGGGTTGCAGGGGGTGGGTTTCGATGAAGTAACTCTTCCCTACAGAAGGAGTATAATAACAGGGGGCCCCTGAAAATGGGGGAGGTTGTGACCTGGGAGGTCCTCAATCATTGATATCTCTTCTGCCAGGAAGATATATCAAAAAAGTAAGGAGGGGAGGGGGGGGGGGGAGAAAATAGGGGAGAGTGGGGCCAAACTCATCTTCCACTGGAAAAGGATATAAAAAATGCAGCGGACTCTAGAAATTGGTTTTAAAAGTTTAGCATTCGGGTTTCTGCCAAAAAATCTTATTGGAACCTGTACTAACACTTTGACGCCACGGATTTCGTATTCTCGTCCTTAAGGACAAGTAGCAGAGTACCACGTGACTAATAACATGATTTATTGTCGATGACTTTATAATGTGAAAAATGTAAATATTGTGTTGAAAGTTTGCGAATTTTTTCAGAATAAATAAGGGTACGACTGGCTAGCTTATTTTAGTTCTTATTTTATTTAAATAGTGCTATTTTATTAATTTTTAAATTTAAACGTAACGCCCAATTAAAAATTCACTGAATAAGACAAAGAATATTAATTGGCCACGTAACAGATTGTCGCCTAGCCTTAGGTGAAAGAATTTTTAGAATTACTGTCATGTGCCATCAAAATACCAATACATTTTTTAAAACAACTGTACTAAAAACTTTATTCGCTGTTTGTAAGCAAGTTGTCGCAAATGCAAGCATTAAAAATATCAAAATATTTAAACATAAATTAGAATAAAACTGTGAAAATCTAGAAATGTTGTACGTAGTTGTGTGAAAGTCAATATCACTGTCAAACTATAAAAAAAATCACAATTATTCAAGAAAAATATGCCTCTCATATTTGACGTTATTAATTACTTCAAGCTCTCATGCTTCTCTTTCTCTTCATTTTTCACTCATACTTACATTTTTTCAAATTTCATACCCTTATCGATTGAACTAAAATCCATTATAAACTTTAGGTTGTTAATGATCTCTGATAGTCTTTTACATTTGGTGTCGAGGGTCGGAACTATTATAGGTATATGAGAACGGATATTGATACGAGAGGGAATACTCGCATAGGTAGAATGTAGAAGAGAAATGATGGACTAGGAACTCGTTTAGGTGTGTGCGATATCGTCTATGTATGCAAATCCATCGGTTAACTAATTGAATTACCGTCCGTCTGGTGTATGTTGATGAGTTTAACAGATCAATTAGAATCGAGTGAGTGATCGATGTTTATGACGGTGTGTAATTTCAGCCCATCTTCTACCGCTGACGAGGGTCTACCCATTGAGTACGTCAGAGCAGAGCAAGTGGGCTTCGAGGGCGATTGTGAAACAATTTACTCCCTCTGTCCCTTTGCAATTTATGACTACATAACGGATGCATACAACGGCGAATAGTGCACACCTGCATCTGCGGTAAATAAGTTAAGAACACTCTGACTGTGGACGCCATATACAGTCTGCATATATATCTGTATGTATAATGTAGAAACCTACATGTGGTAGACAACATGAGGAAATAATTTGTTCTTCATTTCCCTTCGGATGATTTAATCTAAATATTCACCGAAAAAACTATTTTGTGGGCTTCACATTATGCTGGCATTTGTCTAACTAAACTTGATGTCACAAAATTAAGAATGTCTGTTAAATAACTTTAAAATATTGTAATAAAGTTGTGTGAATTCCAAATATTTCACGAAATTTCGCATAATTTATGTCTCTATTTTATAAAAAGATCTCACCGCCGCCTAACATCTCCGCTTAAACACTGTAACTCTCCATATAACTTCTGCAACGCCTTTTTGCCCTTCAACGCAATGACACTGTTGCATGAAATGAGATAAAAATATATTTTGATTTTTTATATAGCTTATTAGTATATCCAAAAAAGACATAAATTTTTATTCAATTGGAACATGTTTTTTCCTAATAAGATTTGAATACTGCTCCTGCTCGCAGCATTTTTCGCCAAACGCATATATTGGCTATAGCTGTGTGATGCCATGCTTCGCGGGAAAATTCAAAGAACCTAAATTATGCAAATTAAAAAAAAGTAAAATTTGCTAATCATGCATTTTAATGTGTAAATGTTTCTAAACGACTTTAATTTACTATTATCAAACGACAGTTAATCATAATTACGAGGAAAATAATTGAAATAGTCCGCCCAAATAGCTTCTGCCCATTGCCGACGTGTTTCTATGATTTGAGGCAAATAATCAGCTTTTATTTTCGATACCTTATTTTTAGGCGTGGATACTAGACCGTGAAACCTTATTGGTCAAATGGCAAACCTTATTGGTCAAAAGCGGTCTCATTGGTTCTCCGTTTTAATGCTTAGTGACGTCACTTATGTTTATCTCATTTTATGCAACATTCCCATTATTAGTAAATAAATTAAAATTAATACTACTCAAATTTGTATCATATTTTGTAATTTAATAAATTTTGCTAATTGAAATAATATGAATTATTATTTAAATATAATAATCTCTATTAAGTAGATGAAAACAGAAATCCATAAACAGAATGTATGAGAAGAAATAAAAGAAAATATTACCATCTAGCAGGTATTTTCTCTTTCTAGATAAAATTAAATAACTTAAACTTTTATATTTCTTCAGCACTTCGAGTTATTTTGTATGCATTTCTAGTAGCAACAGGTAAACAATTGCAGCGCAATCATCTTTCTTAATGATAAAAACATCTTTCCACCGCTACCAGTGTGTCAAGAATCGAGGGCTTGGTCCTGCATTACGGCAAAATTAATATTACTTCGGGCGCCATATTACCCAATATGCTATATTACTTCAGGTTCCACATTACTCCACGTACCAAATTAGCCCTTGTGCCACATTGAGCCAAGTGCCACATTTCTATATATACGAAAATTTTACCCCATGTTATGCTACATTATTACCTTATCAACCTGTATTAATATAAATTTATAATAAATTATGTAATTATAAAAATGTAATTACGTGTAAACATTTTCTGGTATAGCATTAACTTAATCTTCCATAAAATTACTCTTAATTTATTTTACAAAAATAATATGGTATTGTAGTACTCAACTATTATAATTTTTTAATGAAACAAGAAATGCCGTTCATAAAATATTCGAATTACGTTATAATATATTAATTTTACTAATGCAAAGTCATTAGACATTTTTGTTAGAATTTGTGGCGCTGAATGCAATTTTGAGAAAATTGAGATCATAGTGTAAAAAAACGCGTTTTTGGCAATTTTTGAGAATTTAAAGCTGTTGAAAGTTTAGACTTTGAATTTTTGCGTGTACTATTAGAATGTTTTTACAAATGCTTCCATTTTCTCAAAATACTGATGTGGTATGCAATTTCTGAGATCAGATTCGTGTTCAGCGCGAAGATATCTATAGAAAAAACCATTAATTTCTTATTCACATTCTAAAAGCAAAAAGCTTTAAGAATATTATAATTAACATTCCAGTTATTATAAAATTTTGCTGTAAAGAATCGCGATTTAGTAGGACTGTTCATAAGTAATTATTTTCTACACTTCTGTTTTGTATCTCGTGACGTTTGGATTAAAATTTGAATTTTAGATTTGTCAATAGCAGTTTCGATATTTAAAGGAAAAATAATAGTCGTATCTGAAAAAGTCTTCTAGGTCTTCTTAAAAGTAATAATTGATATTTTGGGCTTTTTTAATGTCGCATTGTTCTTCCGGCAAACGGAATTTTTTATTTTCCAAAAAGCGTTATCACGATTAAACAGAAAATTTTCGTCTAATCCAAAAATAATCATAATAAATTTGTGTAATCTTTTGAGATTAATAGTTTATTTTTTTTTCGTTTCTCGCGCAGTTTTTCTGTCAAATTAAATTTTTAATTTTATATTTGAAGTACTGCAATTGAGGCGAAAAATATTCGTCTTATCAAAAAAGTGTGTCAAGTAAATTTTTATATCTTCTGGGCATAAACAATTTTTCTTTTGGGCATTTTTTTCTATGTTTCGTAAAATTTTGCTGTAAAATAGAATTTTCAATTTTTGTAAAAGAATTTCGATGAATATAAGCAGAAATTTCAGTCATACTATGTATATTTATGTATTTTGACGCGCTGATTACGAAAATGATAGTGAAAATTTGCGACTAGTCGATTTTCATGGTGAAACCATAAAAAAACTATAAACAATCATGGTTTTTTGCGATTATCTCAGCTAATATGCAAAATAAAAAAAAATTCTGAAAGAAAAGTTATAAAACTCATCAATATACAGTTTTTTGTCTAAAATTTTTTTTCTGTGAGTGATTCTTTTCGACAAAATGATCGATATAAGGATTAAAATCGTATCTATTGGTTTCGGTTTGGTACCTACTTACGCTCTTCACCATGGGAAGGTTGGAGAATTTTGAAGAGCATTTTTTTCTTCTATTTTTCATGTTTTGTAATTTTTTTGGTTTTTTCAGATTTTTGCTTTTTTTGGTTTTTTTGATTTTTTTATTTAAAAAAAGGAAGATAATCAATTGCCAGGGTAATAATGTTTAATGTCTGTGATCAAATGGTTAAATGGATCAGCATCTAATTCACGAATGCATCTACGCCACAAAAATTCGCACAGATGATCACACCCCTTCTTCTTTTCCAACGTCGCGTGGGGGCGGGAAGGCACCCCCGTGACAGGTCGCAGACATAATGGAAGGTCACACCCTGTCCCTTTTCTTGACTTGACTGGCTGATTACACAAATTATAGTGAAAATATTTTCTTACCATTCAAGTCACACCGTTACATATTGTCTTGTATTTCTGTGATTTTTCATATTTATCGTCGCTTTTCTCGAAAACTATTAGTCGCAGAGTGAAATATAAAGTATAAAATGTATCATAAAATGTAATGTATATACAATAAACATAAAATATATCTTTTTATACGGTCTACGACATTTATTTGAAGTTTTTTGTGAATTTTTATTATTTACTAAGATTAACATAAAAAACCATGATTTTTATGGGTTTTTCATGGTTTTCACTATGAAAATCGACTATACGCCAGTTTTGATTATCATTTTCGTAATCAGCGCATTAAAATACATAAGTATACGGACCCTCAAAAGAATCAGCGGTTTACGCTGTTCGGAACTCCATCCTGCTTGAATAAAACTTTATCAAAAAGATCTGTTCTAGATGACAGCATTTAGATGCCTCTTCATATTCTAAATTTTCTACTTCATTAGGTATAGTTAAAGATGAAGTTTCTCAAAGTTTTTTAGGCTTTGAGGTACACATTCTGGTTTTTAACGAAATCGTAGATCTTTTTTAGGATCACAATTTTGTAATTTATCTTTTTTCACATCCTGTATAGTTTTATCACAATATGGAACTTTGGATTTTTCATTATTTTTTGTGCAATCAAAATTTGAATTTTCCATTTTTAAAGAAAATCCAAAAGGTTGTTATAATAATTTTGTAGGGCTTTAAAAAAGTAATGCTTTTCTTTTTTTGGCTTCTTTTCATATCGCGCGTTGTTTGGCTTCAAATTCTGATTTCTATTAATTTAAAAATATTTGAAAATACTACAATTCTGAGAATTTTCTATTAATGAAACAAAGTTATCAGGATGAACTTTTTGTTTTTTTTAATACTATAAATATCCGAACATAACATTTTTAAATTCAGAAAAAATGCGCTAAAAAATGTTCAAAATGCGCTCACTTTTTAATTTTCAACCAAAATGGCTAGTTAACGAACTCGTCCTTTTTTTAAGACTTAAAAAAAGTGTGCTAAGGATCGATTTGATTTGTTAATTTTTTCGAGAGTTATCGCGTTTACGGACGGACGGACGGAGGGACAGACAGACAGACGCTATCGTAAAAACTTGATTTTCGGATTCAGGGGATTCGAAACTCGGAGATCCGTTAAAAAACTGTGGGGTCAAAATTCGGACAATTCTAATACTTTCTCAATTATAAATGATGAGAATGTAAAAATAATATCAAACGAAAGAAGATAGATGTATAGTTTGATAGATAGATAGATATATGGACAGATAGATAAACGTTTATTTTGTTACCTGTTAACCTTAAAACATTGACTTTCTTACAATTCCATTTTTGACCAAATTTTAATAAAACTTACCCTTAGAAACTTACATCCATCCAGCCATTATCTCTGAGACCGCTCGCTCTTCTCGCCTTGCCTTCCTCGCATCGCTTCGCTCGCATGTGCCTATTTTCTCGCTTTGCCTCGCATTGTCAAACTCTGCCTCGCATTGTCAAACTCTGCCTCCATGGCTAATATCTTATATCAATCCACTATAGGAGGTAGATAAATAGAAAAAGAGGCGTCGGGAAATGAGGTTAGGGAAAAAGATGATTTAGGGTTAGACGTAGTGAAAGGGGCTTTTTGAGTGGCGGGTAGAGGATGTGATAAGAAACAGGGAGATGAGAATATAAGGTGTGGTGCGAGGCTAGGTAAAAGATGACGTTGTGTCAGGAGGGTTGAATATATGTAGAGACTTAGTGAAAAAGGGTAGGTGTGCGTGAAGAGGGGATAGGACCTAGAGATAATATTATGAGGGATGGTATGGATCAGGGTAGAGGGGTATAGAGTAGATAGATAATAAGCAATAGAATACTAGAGAGGGTAGATTTTTGCTGTAGGGGGGATGGAATGAAGCAAACATTGATTTAATGTTACATATTTCAATAGTGAAATATAATTAAAAGTAAAAACTAAATATCTAAACAAAAGTTTTATTCCGTTCTGTTAGAGCCATTGAATCCCAATAACTCCACTTTTGAATCAACCATAGGACAATAGACTGTATCTAGCTTCGCTCAAATTCTTTGTGAGAGACGCAAAGCTTTCTAAAAAGTTTTGTTGTCTGAAGTGTAACGAAATGGCAAGGTCGTAAGTGGATCTTCGAAATTCTGCCCAAGGTTTTACACTGTTAGAAGTTTACAGTAGAAAAAGAAGGTTTTGGTAAAACAAATGAAAGACAAGCACAGTGAAAATTAAAACAGGAAATGCGATTTTGGTGTATCAAAAAAACCTTAAACACATTTTTACCGAATCTTTATGCAATGATCTAGTTTTTCGTAACGTACATAGGTACATATATGAAAAAGAGTAGCTAAAGAAAGTTATATAAGACATTACATTTTTTATTTACTCATATTCAAATTAAATCTAATAGGCGAAAAATGTATGCAGATTTACAAATAACCTGGAGCACGAAAAAAATGTGCTGCTTTACTAAATAATTGCAGAGAAAATATATTAAAATTTATATTCTCCATTAATAGAAATTTCTTCTGAG
This sequence comes from Druon quercuslanigerum, assembly GCA_010014905.2. Taxonomy (NCBI): domain Eukaryota; kingdom Metazoa; phylum Arthropoda; class Insecta; order Hymenoptera; family Cynipidae; genus Druon; species Druon quercuslanigerum. Next base: position 45,500 of record JAAAKG020201821.1, read on the forward strand.
TAATTCTTGAATTTTGTTAAACAAGCAAAAAGTCAGATTTCTGATTTAAGTATGAATTTAATCGTCTTAAGTGCCCATTTCTTGTACCATCTCTTGCATGTGCAGTAATTCGTACATATCTCTGACTTTTTTAGTAAACGCTTCGTCTGCTTTTCAGTGACTTTAGTAATTTACCTGATACGTGCTTAGCGAAGCAGTCTTTATCGGCAGACGCTTCTATCTTGAGTACCTCAGTACTTACAGTCGGAAATCGAGCGATATATGCACATTGAAAGCACGGGAATAAAAAAAAATCCATCGAAGCAAGCCATTAGTGATTGAAGAGCAGCAAAAATGTTTTTACTTTTTATCTGATTCTAATTGCCCTCAAGAGATAAAATCCATGTAATTTACCATTTATTTGTTAAAAAGAAAAATTATATGACATAGCTCGCAAGATTGAACGCACCTCGATAATATATTTACTGCGCGCTACGCACTCGGTTTTTGTAGTTTGTCCACATTTTTGAACAGACCTTTTAAAATTAAAGTTCAAAGCATCGACAAGCTTAATTTCGTGATTGTGAATTCTCTTTTGTTAAAGCTCCTTTGGCTTTAACAAACACATTCTCATCACGTATCTCGTCCTTCGCACTCGATTTTGTTCACAATGCGAATTTTTCTACATTATGTTATAACTCTATTATATTAAATGTATATTATATTCACTTCTGTACCTCGGTGTGGGATTTCTTTTTCAGATATTTCAAATTAAAGTTCAAATTATATATTTTTTATTAGCCTAAAAAATATATCATTTCAATAAATTCATATCATTTAAATCCGAAATATGTATTGCTATTGAAATAAATGTAATTTTGTTGCATTTTTTTATGATTAAAGATGTGCGCATCCTATAATTAAACAATTTTCTTCATTAACGTCAGAAAATTATTCATGAAAATTTCTTAGCTGTTTTTCGGGTGAGCAATTTTTGCATATTAATTTTTTGCATTGCCCTTGTGGTTTGTACAAAAATGAAATGCTTTTAGTTAGAATTTTATTTTTCAAGATTAAAACTAAAATAACGCACCTTATCAAAAAGTGATTTGCAACCAATTTGTAAATCTTTATTGAATGCAAACTTTTTTTCTGTCCATCTTTTATCACCTTGCCTCGTTTTTTCAAAAATTTCATTTTTTTTGTTAATGTTATTTTTCAAGATGAAAAGAAAAACTACCTATCCTATAACAAATAATTGATAAAAAATTTGTAGCTCGTTTTTCGCATGGATCAGGTTTGTATAATTATTTCTTTCGTAGTTTGTGTCGTTTTTCCAGAAATTAAAAATTTTTTTATTTCTATTTTTTACGAGTAAAATAAAAACTAAGCGTTCTTTTAGAAGGTAATTCATAATGAATTCGTAGATATTTTTTGAGTGCACAATTTCTGTAATAGAAACTTCCCTTTTGTCAATTGAGGGTTGAGCTAGCGGTTTTGATCGGAAATATCGATATAGGTTTTAAAAATAATAACAATTATAGCTCACTTAAAGGTTACGTTGACCCTTTTACCGCAGATAAGTTTTTTAAATAAAAATCATTACATAAATGTGTAATATTTAAAAAAATTAAATAATTACTACAAAGATTTATATTTTTAGTTAAAAAAATCATGGGATCTTTCAGATGATCATTAATCTTCAGATTCTTATTCATAGTTATCAGATTCACCACTTTTGTACAATTTGTGTATTTGCTAAAGCTTTTCTGCCAAAAATTTCTATCCCTGATGAACAAGATTTGGATTTTAAGGATAACAAATTTTTGAAAGATTTTAGATTATTATCGTATTTTGAAAAACCGTCAGGAATATTAAAGAACTGCAGAATATGTTGTGTCAATTTTTTTCAGCTGAAATTTTTTTTGTTTAAATCCAAACGTTGGATTACCTTCATATTGTTACAAATATGATGTATTAATTCAAAAGTTAGCTCACAATTATCAAAAATATTGTACTTGCTTTTCTTTTATATTATTTTGATAGCAGATACTAAGAAATACAAAAATGTTGTATTAATATTAATCTTATATTATGATCTAACAATTGCGTAAATCAGAACTAAATAAATTATGCAAATAATAATGGTTGTTTTCTAGTTAAATAAAATGTTATAGGTTAAAGTTTTTGCTGTTGAATTTCATCTGTAAGTTGGATTAAACAATCGCAAAATGTACGATTACGAAGAGATGGGGATGTCCGTGCAAGGAAAATACGTTTTTAGCAAATAATTAAAGGAGGGATCGTATTCATGGAAGTTTGCGATTCCATCGTTAACGTCTGCTTCAGGATGCTCTTGAGCTTTTAAGCGTCCTGTACACTTACCTCTTCTTCGTAATAATGGCCTATATGCGTTTTAAAGCTACGTTACACCAAAAAGCCAGCTTTTATCGTTTTGTAAGTGTTTCAGGCAGTTTAGAAAAGAGGACATATTTTTTCTCCACTTCTGTGCTTTGCATCTCCGAGTTTAAAAAATTCAAATTCGGATGACTAAATGCTAAAAAAACTTTCTGGCTGAAAATTTATTTTCTTGAATTTTTTACGAAAAATCCAGAATCTGCTGGAGACTGGGAGACGTATATTTCTTGTGGTATGGAATTTTCAGGTGAAAATTCATGAAGAATATAAATATGGCTTAAGGGCATGTAAATTTGTAGTTTATTTAAAATAAAATTTATGAAAAGCAATATACTTAATATAAGATGGAATAATTTTATCCCATTACAATTAAATTATCAAAAAATGCGCTCGTCTAACTATGAACGGCGTTTTCTACTGAAATAGACTATAACGTTCCATTTCAACTTGAAAAAGAACATCTCTCGGAATGTGCGTCTAAAGGAAGCACCCTGCTTTTTGAGTTGGCCCTTGTTTTCAGCAGGAAAACGCGACAAACAGAAGATAGGTTTAATGCCGCTGAGAATTATTATGCATGTATTCTCTATGTGTGTATTTATATGTGCCCATTTCATGAGCATTTTGCATCCTCATTGTCATCAAATGAATTGCTTGCACATGGAATAAGGTCTTCTGTTACAATGAACATCATATTAACTTCCAAATTAAATCAAAGTTGTCTTCATAAAATCAATGTAACTTTTTTTCTTAACTTTCTATGTAGCTATTGAAAAATCAAGATTGGTCGTGAAAAATCCTTCACCACGGGCACTCAGTCTTTGGTTGGGATACTTCAGCACAATGTTCATTTATGAATGAGTGATTTAAGTAAATTAATAGAATATATGATTCCAAATGATTTAAAATGTCGAATAATTAAAAAAATTATTTTTAAGTGGAACTCAAGTTCTTCAAGCGACAAATATTACCTAATTCTCTTATTTGTTACAGCAATAGTAAAAAAATGTTTTATAGTTTATAAATGGAAAGAAAAACAGCTTCTGCTAAGCTAAGTAAATATTAATTTGTGAAATTTTTATAACCCGAAATATGTAAAAACCTCGATTTCGATTTTTATAGAGTAAGCCCCTTTTTCGGTGCACGTCACACACACACACACACACACACACACACACACACACACACACACACACACACACACACACACACACACACACACA
>JAAAKG020201822.1:0-23463 GCA_010014905.2 Druon quercuslanigerum
TATGTTTAACTTACGTTTGGACCATCTCCGTAACCACCATTTCCACTTCCACCACCTACAGCACCGGGTGGACCATACTGTTGGTTAGGAGGTAGGTACTGATTGATTCCGTTATTAGCAGGCGAAGCAATCGGCCCTCCTAGACCTGTCGGAATACCAGGTCGCTGTGGTGGGCCGTAAAGTTGATTTGGGGGCAAGTATTGACTAACTGGCGGTTCTGGTCTGGCTGCTGATTCCACTGCCAGTAATGTTAAAGCTGCTGCTACTATCAACACCTGAAAGTGAGAAATCATGTAACTATTCCGCCTTTGATATCCGAATTGAATATTGTTCTTGCAATAATCAATTTTAATTATCCTATCAATACCGAATTTTATTTTCTCTGTTTCTTTAAAAAGTACTTTTAAAAAAGCGATTCCGACAATGAAATCTGCATTTTAAAATTAAACTTCATATTTTTTTTAAAGTAATAATTAAAAATAAATACTTATACTATAGAAGTGATGATTGAAACTTGAAATTGTTCAAAAAATTGAAATTTATTGGATACTATTTTCCTAATTTCGCAAAATCGAAACAATTTCGTCAAAGCAAGTGGCACCTTTCTGATTATAAACAATCCGAATGCTGCTAAACTATGGTGATCGAACGAGAAGCCTTTTACATTCCCATCTGTTCAAGCGGAGAAAAATTTTATTATTTGATGTTTGTAATTTTCAAATTAAAATTTAAAGCTGTTTAATTTTTAAAAAGATTAATTTGAAATTGTACTTCGGGAAACAATGAAAATTCTAAATATTGATAAAATTTTGAAATGCTTTAAGATTGCAATCTTTTAAATTTATAGTTTGAATAATATTATTCGAATTCGAAAATATATAAATAATTATGGCTTTTAATTTGTTCTGGTCTATACCGTACCACAAACGTTACTCCAGTACCAATGTTTTTATTCCATACGTTACTTCTCAGTACTTTCTGCAACTACTGAGAGTATATTTTTTAATAAATTAAAAATAAGTTTGGAATACTTAGCTAAAGATGATAAACCCACTACAAAAATATTTGTTATAACTTTATTGTTCGAAAAAATTGATCCTAATTAATTGAGTACATTAGCAAACCTTTTAGGTTTAGCTTCAAGTGATCATAAACCTTATTTCTCATGAAATATTGTATAAGAGCTACTAAGATTTAGCTTAAAGAGACCCCAGTTTCATATTTATATGAAAAAATCGTCCGAATTTATTTCGAATCGGACAAGCAGTCCATGCATGAGTAACAGGATCATTTTCCACTCAAATATTTTGTCTTTTAAAGAGAATAAAATGATACGTATCTTATCAATTATTGCAAAATTTTGGTTGACAAGTTCTATTTGAACATTAAATACTACAATCGCGAAATATAAAAAAAATGGTCAACATTTTTGTTTAAAGCGTATTTATTAGTAGTATTTATTTTTATTATTTAGTATTTATTTTTTCTGCATGATTCTTGAAAAATTTCAATAAAAGTTTACAAATAAATTTTATTTCTATCTGCGACTTAGAAAGAAGAGAGTTTTTTGTTGGAAAAAAATTTATTATTTTTTCCCAAAATGATATAAGATGCATAAAAGGCAAAAGAAATAAAATTATTTCTCTATAAAAGTTCATGAGAATTATCTCTTGACAATTTTTTTCACCTGACGTTATTTTTGAGCTTTTTGCAAGAATACGTATAAAATGCTGCAAGATTTTCTTTTTTTTTATCAATACAATTTTATGGTGTGATAAAAACCCAAAAAAACACTTAATTTAGTATTTATAACAACGTGTTAGTGAACGTGGCTAATATAGAAAAATGGAGGGCGTTGAATATTAATTCAATAATATGAATTTTAAAGGTAGAAGTTTGATCTGAGAGTTGCTGAAACCGTTAAATCATTTTTTTCTGTTTTTATGACACTATACAATTTATTGTTTAAAAAAATGCTAGTCCAAAGATTTAATCAAGTTTTAGCAAAAATATCGAAAATAAAACGAGATAGAAGAAGGTATCAATAAAAAATTTTCTTGAACTTTTTTAGAAAAACAATTTTGTTTGTTTGACGTTTTTCGTAGCGTTGAGCATTTTTGAGTAAATTGACTTTTTCAGAACTAAAATTTTCGACAAATCGATAAGATACCTGTCATCGTAATCATTTTGGAAAATAACATTATATGAGTGGCAAATGATTTTGTGACTTGATCATGGACTGCTTGTCGATTCGAAATAAATTCAATCGTCCTAAATATATTTACAGACTTTGTAATTGTCGTGAGCAGATTTACTAGATATATTTCTCCGATTTTTAATTATCCACGTTCAGATAAAACTCTTGCTGTAAAAAATTAAAAACTATTATTCAATATTTTACAGTTTTATGCATTAACGTAAATATTAAGCTCGACCTTATAATGTCCATATAATGCGGATGACACTTGATGCTTGAAATCAGGTTAACGCAGTATCGTGAGTGCCAACCGCCATTGCAGCATGTTCGATAATAATTAACTTTCCCATGTCAACGGCATGTATAATACACGTCTCACATATGTAAAATCCTATTAGTATGATGTCGTTGATCTAGCGCCGTAATACAGAGTATATTAAACGCTAAGAATATCACCAGTATAAGAGCATCGCCGTGCTAAGAGCATCATCAACGCGATTATATCGCATTGCATTTGCTAAGGAGTGATTTTCTGTTAACTAAATGGAAACGTTAGGAGACACTTTTAAAAAGAAACCATTATGGTTTCAGTTACAACTTCCTTAGATTAACGTGAACAGTTTTAAGTAAATACTGCTATTAAAAATTGATGGATTGTGAGGCTTAAAAAAAAGAGATGTTATACAAATAATGTAAGAGTTGCATTGTTTTAATTCTAACAATGATAAAATCTACCCTTTTAAAAGTTGTAGAATAACCTCTCTAATTCTAGCTTGAGAATAGTAAATAAGAATAGAAATATCAGAGTCTTCTACATAAATCTTCTTCACTTATAATGTTAAAAATGCCATAAAACAATTTTGGTTAAAAGTTCAAATTGTGTGGCTTATTTCTAAAGATTTTGCAGGTTTACTTTTGGTATATAGTTCATAATTTTCACAGTGCTTACAAGAAGTTTTGAGGAGTTGAATAAGAAGCTCTAATACGTCTATAATGCAGTTAAATAATCTTCATTTTTGTCAAACTTGATTTTAATTTTGTATAGAGATTTCAATAAGACCTCACGTCATTAAAATACTATAAAAAAGATAGCTGGTTAATATAAATTAATTATTAAAATTAGGAAATTAAAAGCATCGTTATTAAAGACCTAAAAATATCTAACTCTTGAAAAATATCTAACTCTTGAAAATTAAATATTTTCAATTCAATGATCTTCAGATGTAAACAATATTTTCCCAAAGTGCTTATTTTTATCTTATCTATTTGTCTTGAATATTTTGTAAAAGTAATGAAGAATTTTCAATTGAAGCAGCATATAAAATAAAAACATTTATATTATATAGAAACAAAAACTAAACAATTTTCAATTGAAAACCTGCGATTTTAAATAGCGTGAAACAACAGCGCGCGCCAGCCAATTCATAGACCCACTGAATATTTACGTCGGAATTTTGTCAATTGGAGTCGTCGAATTATGAAATTTCAAATTTTTAATTGGCTTACGAGTGACTAGAAATTGCTAGACTTATTAAAGTTGAAATTTAACAATGAAATCCAGTGTTGGCTTTTAATTTGTTTAAAATTGTTAATTTGGATTGTGATCGTTACGGTGGCCACATATTTTATTGTTATCGCAAATACAGCTCTTAAATTATCTAGTTCGCTAAGAGAATACAACTTAATTTCATTAAATAATATAAATTATTCATTTCCGTTAATTACTTTATTTCTATCATTCGAATTTTTAGTGCATATCATATATAAGAATTTTGAGATGTCTAAAGATTCCAGAACTTTTCGAAATATTTCAAGGGATTTTCAATTATTCCAAATGATTCAATGAAATTTCAAGGAATTTCAAAGTATTTCAAAGGTATTCTCGACTACTTTACAAGATATAAATTAATGTTATGAGCAATTTTTCAATCAGCTTTAGTGACTGTAAATACTTGTATTATCAATCGATTTAGGAAGATTTTAAGGGATTTTCAGGAATTTTAAAAGTTTGAAACCCTTTTCAAGGGTGTTCAAAATATTTCAGATCCAATAACAAAACTTTTAAAATTTGTGTTAGATTTCGAACAATTGTTTGAAATTGCATAGTATTTAAGAAGATTTTAAGGGTTTTAAAATGGTTTTAAAATATTTCCAGCAACTTCACTGCACTTTCAGAAGGATTTCAAGGATTTTATTCAGACTTCCGGTGATTTAAAAATATTTCAAGGGATTACGAAGAATCTTTAGAGATTTCATGGCCTATGTATGGATTTTACAACATTTTCGTAGATTTTAACTGATTTTGGATAACTGTAAGTCATTTAGAGATTTTAGCGATTTTATAAAAGTGATTTCTACAGACCCTAAAGTCCTTTAAAAGATTTAAAGGATTGTGGAAGTATTTAAAAATATATTTCAAGGGATTTCTTAAGATTTAACAATTTAGACTGGTTTCAGAGGATTTCAAGCAATTTGTGAAAAATTCAGGAAATTTTTGGCGATTTAAAGGAATTTAAAAATTTTTCAAAAGGCCTCAATGAGACTTTAGAGACTTCAGGTAACTAAAGAAATTTTAAATTCTAAGCATTTCAAATAATTTGAAGATATTGAAAAAATGTATGGTATTCACAGGATATCGAATTTTTTTAATTGAATATGACGAAATTTTCAAGTTGTTATCTTTTTCAGGGTATTTAAAAATATTGAAGTTATTTTAGGGGGGATCAAAAAAATGTATAAGATTTCATGATCTTTCAAAACATTTTAAGGTGTTTTAAAAAATTTTAAAAGAGTGAACAAATCCTAATTTAATACTATAAGACATTTCAGTACGTCGGATAATTTTATTTGCCAATGATTTTCAATGTTTTTATCCAAATTTAGATAGGAAATATTCCTGAGATTGACTGTGGTATTATAGCTCATTTTGATTCTAATTTAAAAACAAAATGATGCCTCTAAATGCCTCTAATATTCAGTTTCAGATTATTCAAAAGTCTCTATTTTAAATGTAGTATTTACGTAGAAAATGTGCACAAAATGGTAACATCTCGGCGAAACCACGCAATACAAGAGATTTATGCAATGCACTTTTACGCATCTTCAAATTGTTACACGAAATCGACGCGTTGCAGCAAGGCCGAGTACTAATGCTCAGCGGGTATTCACGTACGCACGATGTTCTACTCTTTCGCAATGGAAGTGAACACGGCGATGATTTACGGACACACCAATCATATAGAGGCGAGATAAAAGTCGCGAAAGTGGAGGGTATTATGATCTCGTAAATCCGAATGATTTTCTGGCTTTGCATCCGACGATTCGTTAAGCCAGGAAAAATTTGCTATTGAGGTAAACATAACTCTTCCAATCTTTATTATCCGTTTCCTAATATCGATGCCATTTGCATTTCATAAGCCGTTCATAAATGGATATGGAATACAAATTTTCTTTATTGTTCTTGAATTTCAATTTTTATAGAAAAAGAAGGACTTTATTATTGGCGACTGAAATCGCAAATGGGGATGAGACCTAATTTAATAGTGACTTTCTTATTATTATTATAAGTTATTACAGTTTTTACATTTATTACTTAAAAATTGTTAAGGCTTCAACTAATTCATTGTTGAAAGTTTGTGAAAACATTTTTATATAAAAATACGTATTTGTTATTTAAAAGTCACAGTTTTACTACCGGATCATTAATATATTTAACGAATGTAGAGTTGAACTTAGTGTGGTATCACAAGAAACGTTTGTGATTTAATCATGTTTAAATAGAAGGTAATAAGATACTTGGGGCACAAAAATTAGATACAGAATTTAAAATGTAAGACTGATGATCGAAGTAAAATTAAGTCTATAAGTTACATAAGTTATAAGTTTTGAGTTAAGTTATAAGTTTTAAGTTACGTATTCATTTCAAAATGAACGCAAACCACTTCAAGATGGATCGTAGTCCGGATCATTTTGAAGAAAGGCAAGCTCTTATGAAAGTTATGTTTGTTCTTTAATTAAATTTCTTCATATTCAACGCAGGTTTTTTTGTGAGAAATCAAATGAGAATATTCATTTTTATTTTTTAAACGTAAAATGACACAATGATCCTTTTTTCGGAACTGTGTTTTCAATGAAACGTCCCCCAATATAAAATTATACAAATTGAATTCAATTTTAAACTACTGCGATTAGCATGAACGAAAGGTTGTACTTTTTTTTGAAAATTTTAATTTTTAAATATTAATTTTGTGCTTGTTTTCATAAGTTTACTCAGTTATAATTTTTAAACGATTTTAAAAACTTATTATTACCTCAAAATGAGCAAAAGTCCTTACGCTAAAATAATGTATTTATATTTTGTTATATGAAAGGTTGTTTTTCTTTGAAATATTTAAAAAAAACTTTTTTGGAATACATAAAAATGTTTGATAGCATGAGGGATAACAAGTATAATAATTTCTAATTGATTTAACGAAACGTTTCTTTAAACCAAGTAAGATTTGGGTTAAGCAAAGGTGCACTTGTTGTAAACTAAATTAATGAAGATTCATTTGAATCTAATGAAAAGTAACTGAAATTCCAGTCGTTATTTACTAATTTTCCAGAATCATGAAAAATGAATTGCTGATTTTCAGTGAAACTCCATCGATTAAAGTTATAAAATTTTCCCCAAATTATCCCAGTGTAAAAATGTATAAGTTGAAAAATAATAATTTTAGATCCACTTCAGTTAGGGCAATTATCACGTGAAAAATTAGATATCTGAAAAAAATATTTATCTATGATTGTATGACTCAAAATAAAATAAGTGATAATGTAATTTCAATTATTAACCATTTTTTCAATTTAAGACTTTTAAAACTTACAAAATCTTTTATTTTAATGTTTTTTTGCAATTTAATTTTTTCTAATCGCTTCTTATCAGCTTAAAAAAATGATGGAATTATAATTATAATATAATTATAATTTTTGGAAATTAGAAACGCTAGAGTTGTAGGATATATTTTCCGTTATAAATGACAAATTTGTAATAAAAATAAAATATTTTTATATAAATTTGCAAGAAGCCACAGTGGGAAGAAATTCAATTAGGAAAACTATGGTTAAAATAATTTGCTCAAGTCAGTTTGAAATTAATTTGATAAAAAGTTATTTTTTCATAAGAAAATACTAATAATATTATTTAAATTCTGAAAATCATAGTAAATTCGTTTTTTTACAGACCTGATTTTTGGTCCGACAAGTACTTTAAGGGTATGTAACTGGCTATAATGTGACTAATGATTACATGTTATTACATGCGGGGGTTGTATAATCAGAAAAATGAATATATTTTGATGAAACTTTAGAAAATATGATATTTCCGATAGCACTATTTAAATAAAATGTCAACGAATGTTCAAATTCTAAAAGATTCGATGTTTTCCGGAAGTATTTGATGAAAGTTTATTGAATGAGCGCAATAAATGAAGAAACAAAGTAAATTTGTCTTGTTTCTCTTAAAGCAAACTTCAATCGCAAACTTTAACTCTCGAGTCTTTGCTGAGCTTGAAAAACTGATTCAAGACGGAAACGTTCTTACAGAATCTTTAGAAAGCAATAAACAATCTTTTTAGATTTTTGTTAAAAGTTAGTTTTGTGAAAAGAACTTTTTATTTCTTCCCTTTGCTCAGAAGCTCCTCAATCTTGCATTGCGGCAGGTCAGCCGATACTCAACTCACCCTCATATCGATTACTGTTCGACGGCAATTCCGTGATCGAAACGTAAGTGGACGACGCGTGTTCACGCTTCACCGACGCGGATGTGTGACTCGCGTGTCTTTATGGAAGATGACTATGGTGCAGAGTGCGAGGTAGCCAGAGCTTTGGACGGGTTTTATACTTTCGCGAGAGTGAGGATCATCCTCCATTCTCCGATATGTAACATCACGAGCAAGGCCATTACGCCACGGATTCCTCTTTCAAGGGACACTCAGGGGTCTTTTGGGGTGGCTAAAAATTACACTGATGCGTTGCGATGTTCGTCTAATGCCTAGTCGAGATCCTATGCGATCCGCTAGTCAATGGGGCACGAAATAGAACATAAATAGACGAGGTGCACGTATCACGTGCTAACACGACTCATCATCAAATATTATAATTACAAAACAGAAAATTCGCTCATTATGACCACTTGTAGCTATAATTTCTTTTGCAATTAGAGACTACGAATAAAAAATTTTACTCTTTTTTAGTTCGCCGCACAGTAGTTGTTTTTTAATCAAAATCGCTCGACAGTTCAATTTTCAACGGACTTTTATGGATTGTTTGTTTCTTAATAAAGAATTAAGCCTGTTTGTTTAAAGTAGCTGAAGTATCAAGTTCTTTTTATGAAAACTGTTTGATGAATTAATAGTTATGGAAAATTTGCAAATTTTCGTAGCAAAAAGTCATTGGGAAGACATTCTTAGTTAATGTTGTAAAAAACTTAATCGCATTCTTTTAAAAGTGGCCAAACTCTAAATTGTTGTATGAAAATAGTTTAAATAATGAGTTGATTCCGTGAAAAAAAAGCCCATTGGTAGAAAAATATTGATTGATTTATTGACTTTTATTTAATCACCATGAAACCTGAAATGAAAACGAAAAATAACTTTTGTTTATTAATTTTTTAATAATACAATAAGCAATTTCCTTAAATTATTCTCACTCATTAAAAATTATTTCTAGATAGTTTGAACACAGACATAAGACCTTTTTTGATAACATAGGCACACACAAAAATAAAAGTGCCATGTACCGTAAATTAGACCACCATACTTATACGTTTTTAAGGTCGCTAAACCCAAATCTTATGTCAGATTTGCTTCATTTCATCAGATTTTTGAGAAAATAAGTTTTTCTAATTTTTTAAAACAATATAAACTTGGTAACACTCAAGATAAGCGATAAAAATGATTTTTTTAAACTATAATAAACTTAATATTCATGGTTTAATTTTTAAATTAAGCCGTACTAGAAGTTTCTAGAATGACGAATCCATGCCCTATGTTGTTTTTGAATATTGGCCAGACAGGTTAATTTTATCAAAAAGCTGACTTGTAAGAGAAAATGTATTACCAGATTCGCATTCAGTGACTTCTGAAAATTTAGAGGAATTTTTCAATTGATTTGGTAAATAAAAAAAAGGGTTTTTCATCAAAACTAGATCAAATTAATAGTGTAGATTTCAAACCTTTTTTTGACAAAAATGACTCAAAAGATAAATTTTTAATAGATATTTATGTACTTTATTTTTAAATGACTTGTAGTTGTTAATAAATTATTTATTCCAGCTAAAAAAATGTTCGATTTAATAAAAATGAAGTGTTGTGTTTTTTAATAACTTTTTAAGTTTGCCACTGCTCTAAAGAATCTCAAATTCGATAAAACAGGGCTTTAAACAGTATAATGACTCTACGTAAATAATTTAAATCGTGTTAAAATAAAAAATTGTCTATAATGTAATAAGCAAGGTAATAAAAAAAGCGTCTTTTTTGTGTGATTTTCTATGATTAGTTGTTGATATGCATAGTTTTTGCCTAAAATTTGTGATTAATTAATATGAAGTCAAGATTGGTTTGAAAAATTTTCTTTCTTTGCAATTATTGTTATATTATTATATATTACAATCTTTGTAAACAAATACGCAGTTTGACAATGTCTGAACGAATGAGCTCAATTTTTTCAGCGAATAAACTGAAAATGTTTTTATAACTTTTGCATTTCATCTTTTAGCATATCACAACATTTTTAATGCATTTCACAATTATGATAAAAAAATGTCAATGTATACTAATCATCCATGAATTAACAAAAATTTTCATATGTTTTCCACTTAAAAAGTTTGGCCAATGATTCTTTGCTGTCATGCAGTGCTGTCTTTAGTCGATTTCTGAAAAAATGAGACTGTTCATGAAACGAAGTCGAAATTTTCATTAGTTTGAAAAAATGATTTAAATAATTAACAGTTATTGTTTATTTGAAAAATATCAGAGCAAGAAGTCACTGTCAAGACGTTTTTAGTCGGATTCATTTAGAAAAGTTGGTTTACTTATGAAAGAATCGTAAGCATGGGCATTTGTTTATAATAATTATTTGAATCAATAAACACTGTTTTGGAATCACAAAATATGACAAAAAGAAATCATTGAAAAAATTTTTTAGATTATTCTAAAAAAATAGCTCAATCATTCAGACATTGTCAAACTGCATATTTGTTTACAAAAATTGTTTAAATAATTTCAAAAAAGAAGCTAATTTTCACTAATCGTAATCGTATATTAATTAATATCTATGCAAAAAATATGAATTGCAAGAACTCATAATTGCGAATCAAAAATAAATAACACTTGTTTATCAATTTGTATATAAAATTATAAAACATTTGGCTTGAGTCTAGCACACTGGAAATTTAATAAAAATTCACCTGCAGTTCAACTGCAGTTGTTGAGCGATTTTTGTGCAAAAAAAATTTCAGTAGAGAAATCAATTTTTAACTTTCACTATTGAAAAGATTTGGACATTTCATTTTAATTTAAATATTGAAAATTTTTGTCCTAACTTTTCAGAAGTACAATTAAAAAAATATATTTTCAGATTTATCAAACAAAGTTTTATATATGTGCTAAAAATATTCAGAAATAATTTGATGCAGGTGAGCATAATTTGTTAAAAATTTATAAAGTTTTGAAAAAATTAAATTTATCTTTGGGATTTGCAAGGTAAAGCTCGTTTAAATGCAGAGAAAAGTGTTATAGTAAAAAGTCATCGCAAAGACATTCTTATCTCGTTCCGTAGAAAAATGCAGTATATTCCCTAAAAAATATTCTAACTGGAAATTTTGTTATAAAATTTGTTTACACAATTGCCGAAAAAATTTATTTTTAATTATTCGTAAGGAAACAAAAGAATTTATTTGTCCATAGAAACTGTTTTTTGTCCCACTGTGCGCCAGTCATTGATGCCCTGTGATCCTAAAATTAAACATTGTTTTTTTATAAAAATTGATGATCAAAATTATTTTTAATGTAAGATTATATATGGCACTAAAGAGGCAGTCAGTAAACTTATTTTATTTAGGATATACGTTAAAAAAGTTATAAAGCTTCAGTTGATTTAAAAGATCTTTCATGAAACGAGAACGTAAAACGTACGTATTTTAAATATTTGTAATACAGCTTTACGTATTTAGTTGTTCATTTAATCATAAATAAACTTTGGATTCCATAAGCTGTTTTTAATTTATTAAATTTCTGTTTTTGATCATATAATTTTAAAAATATTTTTAATTAACTAATTTATTTACAGATGTAATGCGTTCACGATGATTTATTTTAAGCAAGAGAGATATTTCGGGCTCCAATCGTGTACAAAAACTACGAACACGATTGCAACCCGCAATATCTCTTTTCATCAATTAATTTATTATTTAATATAATGTTATAATTTAAAAAATGTAATCTTTTACTTGTAAGATTGTAATTCGTAGTGAATAAATTATTATAGAAGGACAACAATCTTATGATGTTAAAGTTATGAATATTATTTTTCTGAACAATTTTCTTTTTTACCTTTTCCTTTAATCCTATTTTTTCGGAATAAGTTTCATATGTTTCATAAGGTTGTATAATAATTTAATTTTAAGTTTTACTACTGCCTTCTGCATTTTCCCCGCAAGTGTTTTAGCATATTGTTCACACGCAGGGATGCTTTTCAGGCTATTAACCAGTGAAAGCTTGGAACCTCCAAGAGCGCCGATGATAAGGACGATTAATTAACCAGAATATTCCGGGAACCATCGTCGCAACTCCCTCAGAAGGTCTCTTTCCATACCACTCTTTCTTTTCATTCTGCTTGGCTATGATGTTTTTGTCAGCTGGTGCCAAAAATTCGATAACGAACATGGTTTGCTTCTCAAAGTCAAGGAGAACTATGTCAGGCCTCGAGTGTGTAACAGAAGCAATTGTTGAGAATTTAAAGTTTCAGTATATGCAGCACTTCTTATTCTTGACAATTGACTCTATTTCCCTAGGCGCTTTAAGCAGAGCGATATTAAGGTTAATGCCGTAAGAGTGACAGAGATGGTAATAAAGCACTCTTAGTGCGTATTGTGCCTTTGAATGAAGGTCGTTCTCGCATGAGTTTGACAACTAGATAGTATGTGTCCTAGATGCTCGGGGTGTGCATGGCCCGCCCTGCAGCTATCATCGGGAATTTCTTAGCTTAAAATGTGGCGACGGTATGTTAAGGTGGAAATGACACCATCTTAACATGCCAAAATGAAACCCTTTGTGCTCAACTTCAATCCGCGTGATTTAAGGAAATAAAAAGTTAGCTCACACGACATTGACTGACCCTCCACATTTATGTAGAAGATACTGTGCATCCTCTTATCGAGGAGCTGTTCCCGGAAGTTTTTCTCCTGTGCTTTCTGAATCCGGGCTTTCAGGAGTGAGTACTCCAGATAGATAAGATTTTATGCATTCTGCTCACTCCTGATACTGAAGTTAAGGCTGAGTGTTTCAGCAGCCTCCTCCGCTTCTTTGTACAGAAACGCTCCTTTGCCCTCTTCTTAATGCTTCCTGCCGCAAAGGTACCTCTGGGAATGGCGAAGTGCTAGAGATAATGGCAATACTGTGAGGCAAAAGAGGAGTGGGCTCCTGGCGTCGCCCTCAAAGACACCTTTTTGGAAAGTGACATTGTTAGTTGTCACACGATTTTTTCCAGATGAGATAGTAAATCTGTTTTTCCAAAGTGGCATCAATCATTTTTGCGGATGGACCTTCAAGCTTTCCAAAAGACAGATGATAAGTTTATGGGAGGTCGAATCTAAAGCTTTCCGGTAGTCAATGCAGGCCATCGATAGGTCACGCTGGCAGGATGCTGCATCTTTGCAGACACATCTGTTGATAAGCAGGTTCTCGCGACATCCTACTACGCCTTTCTCTGAGCCGCGTTGTTTATACATTTCTTGCTTTACAGGTTCGATTGCCCGAACAATCCTATCATTGGCCTGTAATTCTTGGGTCAACTAAGTTGCCCATTTACGGCAGGAGTACTGTGCGCCCTTCCACCAACCACTACGGAATTGGTTCTTCCGACTTCAAATACAGGGTGAAAATACGGGCCAGAAGGTGGTGGGTTGAAGAAAACTTCTTCCACCAGATGTTCTTGATACCATCTGGTCCTGGAGCGGAATAGTTCTTCATGCCTCTCAATACTTTTTTCATCTCCTCGGTTGTTATGGTTGGGCATTCTTCCTCAGGTGTTGTTATGAGGGCATCACACAGCTCCTTGAAGCTATTTAGGTTTTCTGAGTCTTCGTCAAGTCTATGTTGCACTTCGTAAACTACTCTCCAAAAGACTTCGACCTCCTCTGGTTTGGGCGGGTGGTGACAGCAACTTGAGGGTCTCGGAAGAGTCGAGATGGGTCAGAGAGAAACTGTTGGTTTTCTCTGACCCACCTCTCTCCCCGATCTAGACTTCTCTTAGCGTCAGATAGTATCCGTATTCTCTCAACAATATGCAATATATATATATATATATATATATATACATAAGACTATTTCCATCTAGCTGCTGCATCTGTCATAAAGTGTGCCAATTTATTGTTTAGCCAATGCTGACCGAATAAAAACGGTTAAATCAGCCAATTGTGAATCGCATGTATTCCGCCTAAAACACCTAAATCAAGTAATCAATAAAAGCAAATAGTTAGTTAAAAAAATAATTTCGTAAATGATCGCGTTTGCAATACTAAAATATTTAATCATTTCTGCACTTCAGGTGATTAATTTTTCTCATACTGTTGGGTTTGATCTTTTATTCATTTTAGTTGTTTTAGGCTGAAATTATTTGATTAACAAATAGCTGACTTCACCGCGTTGGTTTGTTTGAGATATGTTAAACAACTAATTGGTTGGAGTACATAACACACATCATTTAGCATCAATTATGCAAAGATTAAACACGAGAAATATCGATACAAGGTTTCCGATTTGTTCATGATTATAAAGGAGGACGGTCTGCAAAATTTATGTACCCAAAAAGTAAATAGATAATTCATTGAATATACCATATTTATCGTTACATTTTTTAAATCTTACAATATCAAAAAATATTATTTTTTAAATATCTGTAAATAAACTAAAAAATACGCTTATTTTTAACAGAGCCCAAGAACTGGCTTGGTTGATAATCTTACTTTTAAAATGTTAGGGAAATTAAATAGAAGACTTGCAAAACAAATTAAAGAAAAAAACAATGTTAACGAAGTGGTTTTCCTAATTAAATAAATATAACACAAAAAGTCGTTAAAAATAAAAGAAAACTTGAGCTTAAAAAGTGATGAATAAACCAAGAATCTAGTTTATCTAGCATCTTAATGAAAAATGCATTTTCCAGCTCTAAAATTATTTTTTAATCTAATTAGGTGCAGAGCACTTTATTTTATATTATAGAATTTTTTCAATTTTTACAGAAAAGTTACATTTTTATTATTATTAATATAAGTGTTCGTTATCATAAACTTAAAGTAAACTTTAAAATTTCGCTTAAAGTATAAAATTAGACAACTCCTAATAAAACAAAATATAATAAATAACATAAGTTTTTATATCACTTTTACTGGTTTTTAAAATATTATTGTTTAGATTTTTAATTTTTTTCACTTACACATTAAAAAATGTATATATTTATATTTTTAATGATACTTGTTCTAGACTTCCATACAAATTCCTGCGTGAGCTTTTATATTTACAAAAATATTTGAAAATTGGAAAACGATAAATGTTTAATTTTTATACAGGAAGAAAAAGATACTTATTATTTCAAAAATTAAAAATGAATAACTTTGACCCTTCTAAAGAATATGAATCACACGATTTGTATACTTATGTAACTATGATAAAGTTTTATTTAAAATAGCGCATCTACTCTGCAAAAAAGTTAAATTTATTGAATAAATAATAAAAATAACTCTATTCTTTTAACTAAATTACAAGAATTTATTTACATATTTTAAAGAAATTTGGGTACATAATAATTGAAAGCCCTTACGTAATCCCTATATTATATAAAAATTAACGAATTTCCAATAATAAAAGTGTCACTGCAGCAACGAGTTTTAATAATAATGTAATCATGCTTCAATAAACTCTCTAAATTATTATTATTATTATAGTGAAGCGGATAATTTTTGTCTGAAATTTAAGATGCTTAGCGGATTAAATTACTTTTCTTTTTACTGAGAGAGAGCGTGTCTTGAGATCATTCGATCAACTTATACAATATATAATTTGTATTATATGGATACTTTGTACATTAGATATTGAATGCATTTTTATTAATAGAAATTATCAATATTTTTAAATCTGGGTATATGCTTTTTGCGACACAAATGACCTATTTTATAAAATAGCGTAACATGGAAAGCCGATTGAATAGTGTTAAGTTAATTAAATTCTGAAACAATAAGAAATAACCTAAGGATGACGCCTTGAAACCTTGAAAATAATGATATGTAATTATTTACTGATTGATTGATCAGAAGTTGAAATAACGATATTATATTTTTAGAAATGGGGTTAATGACATATCTATATTAAATTTGCCAGTAAAATAATAGATAGGGGTTGAAAGGTTAACTAGAAATTAAATTGAAAATTATATAAAATAAATGGAAAACTTTAATCATTTTTCTTTTTTCTGTAGGTCCCATGTTTTTGGTATAATACTTTACAAAGAGCGCAATATACAGAAATATATTTGATAAAATTCTATAAATTTTTAAAACATTTTTTTATATTTTATACATTTTATAAATACATTTTATGAAACAAACTTATGAGCGAACTTATTAAATAAGAATAAGCGGTCTTAAACCCACGAAAATTGCATACCTGCCTTCTGCTCAAGAACAAACACAACTTATTTACTTTGCTTATTTTCCACAATTTATTTATATCATGTCAAAAGTGCTTTTGCTAAAAAGCACCTTCATTAAGTTAAGCGTTTTCTGTATGTTTACCAAAAATCAGTTTAAAATACAAATTTATAAAAAAATTGTAGAAAAGTTGGTCGCGGAAATAGTAAAATAATACTCGTACAGGCGATTGAACTTTACTGCAAATTAATTTAGAGGCTTCAGAGGGTTTTTTAAAAACTGTTCTCATGAAAATTCCAGGGAAAACGTAGTACAAGCTTTTTCATCATGATAGCAACTTTCTTTTAAACATAACACAAAGAATTATAAAATATTTTAACTACAGTTATTTATTTATGGCTTTCAAAATGATTGAGATATTGAAATTTTGATTGAAAATTAAATCTGAAAATAAAAGGAAAGAATTTGCTCGTTGATCAAGTTTAGTAGAATAAACTGTAGCCACATTTATATCGCCTGATGGCATCTTCTCAATAATTTCTTTTGTGACTTATTCAGTCTGTTGAACGTGAAAAAATAACGGGTCTCAAATGTTATTGGATTTGAAAATGGAAATATCAGAAATAAAAATAAATGAAATGGTTTTTGTACCTTCAAGTCGTTTGTTATCTATAAAAAACGATTTGCGGGCAGAAAAAGCAATTTATTCGGAAAAGGTGAATTTACTTATAAAATCAGACAACTTTACCATTTTTGTCCTTCGGTTATACAAAAGGCTGTATCTAGTCGTCCCGAAAAATTGGTACAGTTGGAAAAGGGGATGGACTAGTCGTCCCAAATTTTCGGGACGATTAGCCAAGCTCATGAAAAATATTGGACTAGTCATCCCGAAGTTCCGGCCGAGGTGATGACATTATACAAAATCTTTTTTCCTAAAGAGGCAGAAAGAAATTATATCCCTTCTTGTACAGTTTTTGCCTTCGAAAACCAAAAATCCAAGAAAATAGTTTCAGAATGGTGATTTCTAAATTCGTTTGTCTTTCGCAGTCGAAAATTTAATTAAAAATTTTTGTCATACTCCTTGGTGAAAAAGTCTTTACTACGATAGGACAAAAACAATACACTTGTTTGAATTTACAACTAATTTAACATTTTTCTAATAATTTATTTTTTCTCTTGCAAGTAGTTATTTATCGTCTAAGCCGCTCAAACAGATATTTGAACAGTTTTTGTAACCTTTTTTTTATTTGTAGCCCGAGAAAGATTAAAAATAAAAATTGATTAGACTAGATGTCTGTAACTTGAACTCGATCTTACAATAAATAAAATGCCTACTTTGTGTATTAACACGTTACATTTAATATCCGAGCTCTTAATTTTAACTTCAGAGTGTTAAAAGTCGATAAAGTTAAATAACTGTCATAATCAATTAATTATTATAAGGCACTATAAAAGCAGCTCGGCGCTCACGATTTTTTTTCATCTTTTTCATTGTATCGGTAAACGTCTCGTGGTGCGTAACGGCCTCGCTTTAGCAGGGTAAAGTTATTGAATTATAGCGGTAAGTATATAAAAACCTTCACGGCAGTGTCTTGGCGGTCGTTCCATCAAATCGAATTTTACTTTTAAAGGTAATAAAAAATTACATCTTAAGGATGGTGCAAGATTGCATTCATAAAGCACATAAATAATAAGTCCGCAAAAATTTCCCAGGAAGGTTAAAGTGTACGAAATAGTCACGGGATACAGGTTCTTACCAAGGCATATTGCTAAAATTAATTTTTGTGTCAAGGGCATCGAGAATCTTCACTTCGCCATGACCAAATTGTCCTTATCTTTGTTTTCTATCAATGAAGATGTTACGTTTATTATATGTAAGTCATATGCACTTATGTGCCTACCTGCACGCAAGCGGCTGAATTATATTTCTCTCAATCCAGGGGATTAAGACTTTATTCGGCAGACAAAAGAAACTCTTTCTCAATTCCAAAAATGTCAGTCGGTCAATTAGGACTATATACGAAAAAATTGGAAAAAATTTGAAAACAAGAATATATTTTTTAACGCTTCATTAGTTTTAAAAGCTGTTCATCCGGTTATCTAAAAATTGTGTTGTGCAACTTCATATTCTTCAAAGTGAATTTATTTTAATATTATTTTATTTTACGTATAACTTGTATTTTTCCAGTAACAATTGATGTTTTCTGTCATAAGTTATCCTTTCGATGAATATATGTATCTAAAATGATTTAATTTTACTGGTATTTGAAAGCGAGTGAACGAAAAAAACAACATTTTTTAGAGTAGCGGATTCTAATAGTAAGTAAAAGCTGTATTTAACAGTAGTGCAGCATCTAAATTTTAGTTGAATCAAATAATTTATTTTGTTTTATGTATGAATCTAAAATTTAAATTTTCCTATCGGCCATAAAATTATGTTGAATTTTTTAGGTAAAGCTTTTGGCAGTAAATTTTAATATAAAATCGAAATTTCTTGAACTTGATAAAAGAAACATTCCATTGTTTTGGGATCATAATCAAACTTTTCCTAGTTTGATAATTGTGAATTAAGTTGTTTAAAATATTTTTTTTTTTAAATTTTAGATCGAAAAAAAGGTTTTTGGTCCATCCTGATGTAGAATATCTCACCTTATATAATCAGGACTAGAGGTTAATAGCTCTGGAAAAACGCAAGTTATCTAGTTGATCTTATTTAAAAAATTCTTTTTACAAGACTGACGTGCTGCTTTGTATAAATGAGAAAAATGTTAATTTTTAAAATGATTCATCGTAAAAATGTCACTTTCTCTAGTCCAGTATAATATTATAGAATTTTATTTTAAATCTGAAGTCATTTTACTTTGCGTATTTAAAACTATAAGTTTGTTTTTATTGAATTATTATTTTAATTATTTTTTTAATTAAATTAATATTGAGCGAATGCAATTTTTATTCCAATTTATTCAACCATTATTTTCACTGGTATCCAGTTCTTCACAGAGAGATCGCAATTATTTCAATTGTTTAAAATTCCATTGTTTAAATTGTGACTGGAGCAATTACGAAATATAAATTTAAGGGAATTACCAAAATTTTGTTCATTCGTTGCAATATGAATTATAAATAAATTAGTTTAATTAATTTACAAGAAAATAAAATGTAGATTTTCTATAGGTATCCATATACATAAATGATTCTTTGCAGCTTCAACATATATTCCAATTATCAATGCAATTGAGATAATGATCAGAGTACCTTTTATTCTTTTGAATGAATGTAAAAAACACTTCTTTGAAGTAATTTTCCAATCAATGAAGCCACTACAATTTATACCGGTGATAGACATTTATTTTTCCCCTGCTTTGTAGATACAGCTTGTAGTTTCAGTGGAAAGTTACAATGCAACATGCGCTTTCAACGATGCGGGTGATATTTTCTCTCGAAAAAAAGCCTTTGTACCTCAAAAGCGCTCTTTATCCTGCAGTTGTATCGCGTGTCGGCGATCTGACTGGTGACGTTACATGAATTCGATGAGTTACGATACGGAATTTATTCATAATCTACGCGACAAGTAATAAAGTACGTCACGGTGTGAACTACTATGCAACGAGTATCTAATTTCACACAGAATTTGCGCTGCATTATGATACATTAGCGCAGATCTAATATACCGTGCCTGGCGCGTTTAGAGGTACTACAGTCTACACGTTTATATATCATTATTATGTACTCATGTGGTGTGCCACAATAATTCAGACCCGAGTAGAAAATTATGCCGGCAGACTTGCGTCCAGTTCGGGCATTGTCTAGACCGTTCAATCTAGAGGGTCTTTTCGGTCCCTAATCGGGTACTGGCATGCTCGTCCCATGTAGAAATCGCCCCATTCTCCCCCTATTTCAATTAGGATGGTAGTGAGAACCTCACTAGAAAAAGTGGACTAGTAACTGCTAAAATTGAAGAAATTTAAATAAGATTGAAATCCAAATACAAAATCTTATTTAACGTCCAATCATTAAATTCATGCAAACTCCTGTAAAAAACAAGAATCCAACGACCAAATTTGGACCACAACGAAAAAAGTGCATCAATGGTAATCTGAAAAAAAGGTTAAAACAAAAAATTAAGACAAATGAGAAGGCAACTAACCACATCACCTTCCTTCTCTTTTTCCTTCTTTCGTCTTTTTTATTTTTATTATTATCAAATTACAATAAAAACATTGAAAATAAAATAATAAAAATAATATTACCAACGTTTCGGTACTCGTACAGTGCCCTTATTAAGGTAAAAAAACAGTATCACCGAAAAACAGGTATTCTCTCTTTGATAGTTGAGAATCTGTGAATTTAAAAAAAAACACTGAGAATTTTTTTATTTTTTATTTTTAATGTTCTTCTATTGTAATTTGATAATAATAAAAATAAAAAAGACGAACGATGGAAATAGAGAAGGAAGGGAATGTGGTTGGTTGCCTTCTCTTTTTCTTTGCTCTTTTTTATTTTTCTCTGAAATTTTTGTTTTAAAAATCTTTTTTTGGATTACAATCGGAGAATATTTGTTTTACGTTGTGGTCCAAATATAGTCGTTGGATACTTGTTTTTTACGGAAGTTTGCATCAATTAGTAAGTCCTAATCAGGCCCGTTCAAGGCACCGTTCGGATTTTTTTATTCGATTCGACTAGAAAAACTATGAGCGTCTAGTTAGGCCCTAATCTTGTATCTTAGTCAGGTTTTAGTCGATTCCTGATAGAAAAAAAAGGTTCGAAAAATTCTAGTCAGGAGCTGGTCGGGCCTTAATCAGCTTACAGCAGACAAAGTTTCAGAAGATGGCGCTGCATTATATATAATTCATTGTTTAGACGGGTGGTTGCAAAGACCTCGTACGAAGTTCTAGAAAGATCCCAGCGAAAACAGCGTTACAGAACTAGTATGGCCCTTTCAACGTTTTCGATCAGCGCCTGATCAGAAATAGGAGAAAAAAGTCGAGGCCCTTCTGAATCTCGATCGAAATTTCTGCATTTGTTCAAAACCAAAAAATTTTCTAAGCACTAAAACCCGAATAAAAGAAAACCATTTTTTTCTTATTGTCTAGTCAGTCTTTTCGGGACATAATCGGGTGCCTGCCAGTCCGTCATTCTTAAAAATTTTGTCTAAGTGTAATTTTGTGAATTTTTTTGGGCATTTCAAAAAAGCCAGGGTGCTTAAAATTAGTAAAAATGACAAATGAAAACTGTAAGACGCGTCTCATCTAAATATTTCTTTTATGCTCTACCAAAAAGACACATGGTGTTTTGAAGTATCGAAAATGAAAAGTGAAGACTAAAAATGAATTCATTTAACAACATCTATTTAGTTATTTTGAGCTTTAATCAAAAGCTGCCTAACCGATCAGAACCAATATA
Source organism: Druon quercuslanigerum (assembly GCA_010014905.2). NCBI lineage: Eukaryota > Metazoa > Arthropoda > Insecta > Hymenoptera > Cynipidae > Druon > Druon quercuslanigerum. The sequence continues at coordinate 21,504 of JAAAKG020201822.1, forward strand.
TATTTTGATGCTTAAATCCTGATTTTTTTTTGCACATTTCCAAAAAAATCCAGGGTGTTTCAAAGTACAAGGAATGAAAAATTGAAAACGAAGATTTTTTTCCTCGTCATCTAGGCAGTTCTTAAAATAAATTTTAACCATGACCATCTAAAATATATTTTCTCGAGACTAACTAAATCGCCCTTTCTCAGCAGTAACACGTCTGCGGTCAGGACGGTCTATCCTGGTGCCGACTAGTGCGCCGATAATTTTGTACACGAAATCACTTTTCTATAGCCTAGTGAAAAATCTGACGTCGAAAACGACATCGGAACTGCACCGAAAACGACGTAGGAAATGATATCGGAAACGACGCCTGAAACGCCGTCGGAAACAAAATCGGATTTTGAAATCGTTTCCGACGTCGCTTCCGGCGTCGTTTCTGGCGTCATTTCTGACGTCGTTTCCAGCGTCGTTTCCGATGTCGTTTCAGATATTGTTTCCGGTGCCATTTTCGATGTTTTTTCCGAGACTGTTTACTTCCCTTTTTAAATAAATATTTTTTAAATAATAAAATGTGATAAAAAATGTATGGTATTTAAGTGGTTGAAGTTATCAAAGGAAAAGGATGATAGGGTGTATAATGAAAACAAGTAGAAAGTCGACTTTTAATGATTTGTTAATTTTTACATTATAGCGTGCAAATATGATTACTAAGAGTACAAATTAGGGACTGCGCACAAGTGTTCATGACCTACATTCAATTCCATGTGCATACAAGCTCGCAAAATTTTACTGGTACGTACGCAAGTCTTCTTATTATCTACGTTTATAAAATAGCGTAGCATGCTATAATTGTTAATAAATTAATCTATATTGTCAATTTTTTAAACAATGACATGTACTTTTTTATTAGCCGAATAGACTATAAAATTATTTAAAGAAAGTTCAAAGATTTTGGTAAATCATCGTCATCCAGTACATCCATAAAAAAGTCGTGAAATAATAGCATTCATATCTAGGCTACGTTTATTTTAGTATCAGTATTTCTAAAAATAATTTTTTCCAGTGATTAAAAAAAAATTTAAGCTGTATTTTATGTAAAAATCAACTAAAGGGCCTTAAACTACTTTTCGGTTGATTAATTTCTTTATGATGAGGTCCAAACAGTTTATATAACTTAATTGGTTAAGAAATGATTTTCTTACTTAACTGAAAAACTCTAAGAGATGTTTCTGAGACGAATACAATTTTTTTCGTTTTTTGATAGGACAATTAGTTTTCTTTGAATAAATTTCCCAATTTTAGCTTGATCTAAAGTTTGTAATTTTTTATCCTGCAATATGAATATATTATTAAATTGCAACGTGCATACTTACTACGCCACTGCTTCGTTATTTCTTTGGAATCACAATGATATAAGAATATAATCAAATTATATTAATTTTTAAAATACTGCTGCTTAGTAACCTCTCAATTTGTTTACACACATGCAAAACCTTCAAAAGTGATTCGTGTCGAAAACAAATTTTCCCCGTGAATTTCTGTAGATTGATTAAAGTAGTGGGAAGGGTTTGTTAGAGTTTGCTTGCAGCAGCGTGCAGGTAGAGAAATTTTTCTGACTGAACGGAAAACAGTGTGACGTGTTGGAAATTGTTCGCTGTTCAAATGTATAAGGCTCATATAATGTTACTTTTCATATTTTACTTTTTACATTTTTAATACATAAAAATACAAGAAATAATGTATTATAATTTAATATATTTTCTTACAGCGAACCCTTCTAATATATTGAATATAATGTACAGCCGAAAACCAGTTTTCATTGATTGCTCTAAAAACAAAGAAGGAGGCCTTGGGCTCACTTCTAGTCCGGGGGCTGGGTATGATCCCGTATGCACTATGACCGCCAAAGCTGAAAACCCTCTATTCTTATGTATTTTGAGCCCCTGAATCCGAATCCACAACTTAATTTTTCGAA
>JAAAKG020201833.1:0-23459 GCA_010014905.2 Druon quercuslanigerum
CCGGCTCAGGGATCGAACCCCGGACCTCTGAGGTGAAGTCCGAGCGTCTAACCACTGAGCCACCGAGGCTCTCGATTACATCTTCTTAAAGAACCAATGTTTTCGTATAGTAATAGCAATCTACATCGATACGTTCTGTTTGCAAAATAAATTAGTTTGTAGTGATGGTATTGTATTTTATTCTTTTATATTGAGACTGTTGCTATACCCAAAAGCGAAAACTGATCTTAGATTTACTTTTCAATAATAATAGTTAGAAAGTTAAAATATTATTGATCATAATCCCATTTCATTACACAAATTCAGATAAGAATTGTAACACAAACATTTTGTATTTCTGTCTTCCAATAATCGCGTTTTAACGGTAAAACTAAAAAGTATTTAAAAATTATGACGTTCAGAAACTTCACTAGTTGTCTCCTCAGATTAAATATCTCCTTAGTATTAATGTTACAGTAAAAAAGCAGCCGCACGGGATTATAAATTACTGCTGGTATTCATGTAAAAAAACTATTTTTCCAAAAACTGATTATAAAAAAATTATGATATGTGGAAATTCTTCTTGGTGTAGTCTTGGATCTAGAACTGAAGGTTGAGAAGTAGATAGTTTCTTATCAGTGTTGCATCGTAGGTCGCCTTTCATGTACTTATTCAATCGAATTAAACAGGTCTAATTAACAACATCGTCAAGACTGAAGTAGGTATTAATTTGTCGTTATTTTATTAGACTTATACAATCTGAATTTGATTAAATATCACAGAATTTGTGCGTACTTATTCAAACTAAGTAATCGGGTCCTATTAACTGTGTCGTCAAGACTGTAATCTTGACTGTAAACTTATTCAAACTAATTAATCAGGTCCTGTCATTTTTAGGTGACGCACAACTGTGCAATACTAGCGATTCACGTGCACAGATGGGAGACTCTGAACTGTGCAGGTCGAAATGTAGACGTTTACAGATGGCCCGGTGCACAGATGTGCTTGTGGTCATCGAGGTGAACAAATGGGTTCGTGCACAGTTTTACCCTTCCCGTAAATTACGTCGTCTTTCTAAATATCGGGGATGATATGTGGGGGTAGTTTAACTACTATATATAACAAATGTTTGGTAAGATAAGATCAAGTTAATTCCATTACGTATAGTTTCCTTTTACGACAACATTAGCTTTGTTTGTCAATTTTAAAACTTTTAATTTTGGAAATCGTTTGTCAAAATGAAAAAGCCTCCTTTAAATAATCGTTTAGATTTGGGAATCGGTGGCTTTTAATAAAGGAGCTTTTGCTGACATGGAAACCAGATTGTCAATTTCCGAACTGTTTACATTATGTATGTCCTTTTTTTGAAAGAATCTTTGTAGTTTATTCTTGACACAAATTCTGCATTAACTTTCTATTTTTTTCGCTTGGGGCAATGTTTGTTTGATATTAGAGTCAAGTTCATAAAAAGGAACGCTAAAGAATTAAACTATACCTGGAATTTAGTCATATCGCCCGTCAGAATAAGTTGCTACATATGTGCACTTGATCCTAATTGTCTGACATTCAATGTTTTAAAAGAAAGAAGAAATAGTTCTTGCATAGTTTGCAACAGAATGCAAGATGTGATCAGGTTGTCGGTGAAATGTTAATTTAATGTTTTTGTAAAAAAAAAAAATTACGTACCGAAATCAGTTCTATCTTGCCCTGAAAATTTTGGTTTATACCAAACGCCCTACTGCAAGTGGACACTGAAGATAAATTAACCCGAATTCAATTCAAAAATTTCTAAATTTTTGATAATTTACGGTAATTTTTCCAATTATAGATGGTAGCTTCTTATAAATTACCGCAAAGTTCTATTATGTGCTACCAAAATTTCCTCATAGTTCTTGCTCACTTATGATAATTTTTAAATGCACGAGTTCTTACACAACAATTCAACTAAAATAACTGGAATCAGAAAATGTTTTTAAATTTCAAGATTCGAAAAATATTCGATCATGAGAAAAATGTAAACGAGGCGGAAAAATGCGATAGAAAGGTTTAAGGTTAGGATTTAAATATCAAGTATTTAAAACTAAATAAATAATTCATTAAAACATTCAAAAATAACATATTGTTGCGTGAGTAAAAGCCCTTTCAAGTCAAACAGATATTAATTTAACAAGGTTTAATAATTCTATATTTTTAATCGCAGCTTAATTTTTTTAATCTACATTTTTTAATCTGTAATATTTGATATTTAAGTTAAATTTTGTATTATATTAAGTACATTTACCACTAAATTGCACAAGAAATGCGATGGCAGGTAGCAGAGTGTTGATAAGTATCTTCATTTTATGAGACAAAATTCGTAAATGACGCCTGATAAAAAATTATCATCTCACATAAAAGACTCTTGCAAATAAAATTACAGTATAATAAAACTCGGTCTCGCACTCATAATAAATTGCGTGGTTTCATATCTGAAGTAAAGATTATTATCTGTAAAATCAACCCAGGTTATGAAATCTATATTTGTCAAGTTCCCGCGAAGCGAGAACTTTTTCTTTTTATACATTTTTATATTTTTCACAATTGTTTTATTATGACGAATGCTATGTTTTATAAATCTTTAAAATGTTAAAAATTCAATTTTTTGAAGATGGTTTTACTTTCAAAAAATCATATCTATTTAAAGTATAGTTTTTCTGTAATTTTTGGATTTAAAATAATATCAATTATGAATTTAATTTCACATAAAAAACCTTATTTTTAATCAAGAAATTTTAACATTGAAAAAAATCGTCAGTTATAAAAATCTTTTTTGTAACTTGTTTCTTTCTTTGTGTGGCCAATTCGAAAAATTAATTTTTCAAAAAAAAATTTTGATAATAAATAACAAAATAATAAAGACAACAATTATGCTCTCAAAGATCTTCTTAACTTTTGATCAATTATAAAATTTTCAGAATATTTTAAGTATCAGCCTTACGATAAAAAACACGCTGACAAAAAGAAAAATATTCGTTAAAAAATGTTATGTTCGTTAACATGCATTAATTTTTACCTCGTTTGAAGAAAACAATGAACAAAAATTTGATTATTAACAAAACCCTCAAATTTCTTGCATTATTCAAAAGAATAATTTTGAAAATAATAAAAAAATGTTCAGGAAATTATTTTTGTTAATTTAAGTTAAATATGATCTTTTTCTAATTGAAAAGTGGACAAAAAGTGACCAGTTTTAGAATAAACATTGTATGTAAGCATTAAGCATTATTCTAAAAAATATTATTGTAAATTATAATTATAATAATTATAATAAATTGTTTGTACAATTATCTCTGTTGAGTTTAATTGATTTTTGCCTCATCCTATCTAAAAAGACAGAAATAAGTTGAAATATTCCAAAAAGGCGCGACTTCCTAATTCTATTAAAAGAGAATAATTTGTAAAGGAAATGTTAAATTGTAATTGGATTTGCCTGGTATTGATAATTCTGAATAAAATTTAAAATTAATTCTAATGAAGATGAAAATATTACAAAAACACATTTTTTATAAAGCGTATGCATTTCTCTTAATCCAATAACAATTTTTGATTAATATATAAAACGAATTAGATATTTTGTACTAATTTTTAGTAGATAACTTTCCTCTAATTAAATTTGTAGAATTTCTTTTGTAATCAATTGAATTTTTCTAATTTAGTTTATTAACAAAAACGAAATTTAATATTTTGAAAACATTATTTTATAGAACATTTTATGAAATATTGTTTTATTTAATATTTTTATTTTGTTACAAAATTCAACTGTCTTGTATAAAATTCCTCTGATTGGCTTTAAAATATATGACTTTTTCAAAAAATAATATTTTTTATAATTTAACAGTTTAAATAGGATCACTGATGTTTCGGCTCTTCAAAAGTATAGATACCGATTTTTGGACCTTATCCCATAGCGTTAAAAAATAACCCCTTGTTACCCGTAATATATTACTTTGCGAAAGATAGTCTTTTCGGAATTTCACAGTGTATAAATATTTCCGAAGTGTATAAAAAGAAGCTGATAGCAAGTTTATGAACTCTTAATTATTTGGCCTGAATATTCATCAGGCCCTAATGTTTTTCTGTCTACTTTTTTAAATATTTGACGAAACCTGAGCTTATTACCATGAAATTAACAAATTGCCATTTATAATGGTCTTTAAATCTCTGTCTCTACATGATGAATAATGTCAGAGTGCTTCCTGTTGTTCGCGAGACATCTATAGCATACGATTCACGCTAGAGTCGACATATAAACACGTTTCTCAAAAAGATGGTTCAGAATTGCATAAGAAACATTTTCAGCTCCTGAGAATGATGGCGTTACGTGTCCCAAATAGAGTGATCCGGGCTTCTGAACCAAAGAAAGATGCTCCTCCAAATGTGTGTTTTTTTTTTTTTTTTTTTTGAAAAATTTCATCTTGTGTTTCTTCCATAAATGAGGTTTTATCCTCTCTGCCATCAAAATACAGCGCTTGTAGTTTTAAACTTGGTGGATACTGCTTCAGGTGAAGGCTTTTGCGAATGTCTTTTTCTTCAGTATACCTTTGTTTTTATGAATAAGAGAAGCTTTCAGTTGCGACAATTGAGACGAAACATCGTGTAGAACAGCTAAAGTAAGCTTCGCCGAACTTCTGTCAGAAATTCTGTGCCTTTTTCACGCCATTGCAAAAATGAAAAAATTTACTCTTAGTCTGGGTGCTGGCTTTCAACTCGACGGGCATCCATTGATCCTTGTTGTCATCACATATGTGATCTTTGCCAATACTGTTATTAAAGTCTGAAACAATGCTGTTGTCATTTTCATTTTACATTAATTGGGCTACACGATTTTCTTCACATTCTAAATATACTCTCACCATATTATCATTCGATTTTTGTCCTTCGTTCTCTATAATAATTTCATCGTCGTGGATATGGATCTTACTCTACGTATCGTCTTGTAGAGTATGTTGGAAAATAGAAGATATTCACGTTGTTCTTAAATGGCGTTCATCTGAAAGAATGTCTTTTTCCTTTGAAGTAACTTGATTATTATGTTTAAGTGTTGTTTATACAACTTTTCTTGCGTTAAAGAATTTAATTGTATTATTAACTACCAAAATATAAAATTTTAGATCTGAATTTGAGGCCATTTTTAATGAGCAAATCTAAAATAGATTTGAAAAATGTAAATTATAAATTCTTATATGTATACATAAAACAACCAATAACGAAGTCAATTGTAATAATCAAAAAACTATAAACTCCTATCTATTCAAGCGAAAACAATTCTAGGCAGCAGAACTACATAATACACATTTACATAAATATTTTGAAACGTATCGCACAACTCAATATATGAAAAATTGTCAGTTTCGGGATAAATATCACTCTTTTCTTGTTAATGCTGTACATATTGAGTACAAAGACACATTAGTAGAAAGTATTTGACTAATTTAAATGATTAGCCTAGTCAAATATAAAAAAATTTTTAATAGAAATAGTCACAATTAACATTTTTTTTCAGATTTTAGACTTTATCGCCGATTTGCTGCGATAAATATATATATATATATATATATTTTTTTTTTTTAATCTGCAACTTGACCTGTGAATCACTGGCATTCACATGCAACTTCTTGGACCTCAGCCCTTTGGAAACAATAAAAATTTGGTCCGCTCTTATGACCTTCAACGTGTAGATTAGAGTATAAATGATCAGCATTGTTCTCAATTGAGTAATTACTGAAAAATTCATAATTCTTTAATGAAGAATTTAGTTAGAAGTGTATCTAAGAATATTCTCGTGTTTTCTTAATGCTTAAATATGTTATCGGAATGCTCTTCTGAGATGCTCATATTTATATTTCATAAATCAGTTCTAAGAAATAAATCTCATTGCATGCATCTGAATAATGAATTTGACAAAGCGATTCTATGTTAATAAAAAATGTAAGAATTTCCATATTATAGTGTTAAAAATTAAAATGTTGCAACTTGAATGTCTTAGTCATTAACAGAATGTAAAGTTTCGATTAAAACTTAACACAATATTTTAATTTTTAAAATAACTGCATATTAACATATTCGTATTCAAATGCTTTTATCAACTTTGAAATATTGTTTCAGTCTAAAATATTCCATTTTTATCTCATTCAATACTAAGGTTTTTAAGGAAGTAGAAGAATAAACTTTGAGCGTTACAAGTTTAATTGTTCTTTTTAAAAAAAAATTTAATTTGTATTTGTATTTGTTAAATTTTAATATATAATTAACAATCGAACACTCATCATTTTCAGAAAAAACTTAAGTAATTTTAAGAAATTTCGGTGCAAATTTAAAACAAAATGTAGGATATTGAAACTATATTGAAACTATCGAAAACGATACTTGGTAATTTTTCAATTTTTATGTTTCTACATTAAAAGTACTTCAAATAATATAATTTTGAAAAATTTTTAATTCATTATTTAAATAACAATATTTGAATAACAAACGCGAATAGAAAAGGCCTGTCTGCGCAAAGCAGCAAGGCAAATGGTAGTATGTAAATTATTATAAACCTATAATAATTTTCCTTACAGAATATTTCTGGAGGAATAGGAACTTATAATGTTTCTATTTCCTTCTAGAAAAGACAGGCTAGGTAATTGATAAAAATGAATTCCTTGAAAACAATAATAGATTTAGTTTTTATTATTATTTTTAATTACAAGTCAATTGTAATATTTTAAGATTGTTTTAGATCACCATTTCTAAAATAAACATTTCTTTTAATTGATTAAATGCCGTTAATTGTGATTGATACACTGTATGTCAAAATTATTTACAATCGGACGAAGGCTGCCTACTGGAATTTCCTCCATTTCATGTTTGGTCAATACGGTAATCGCGCCGCTTCGCATGTTCATTTTGATCCTTTTTTTAGTGCTAGAATCATATTTATATATTCCAGCAAGATGTTTACTACTTTCCAATATTGCAAAGATGTCACCATCAAATGTTGATAATACAATTTGTTCTTGGATAGGCATATGCATATAACGACTATTCCCTACGTGCAATAAAATTTGTTTATCTGCAGGAAAATTGTATCTTTGAAGCTGGAAAATCAGTTCCGGATTTCTTACGGGAATAAGACGAATAAACGGAAGCTGGTCAAGTCCATAACCGTATCCGTGAGAAGCAGGAAGCCTGGTAGGTGGAGACATGCATCTAGAAGGAACAGGCCTTGACTGTTCACCAGGTGTTAACTCAGCATGATGATGAGACCTGGCATAAAAACTTTTTGTAAAAAATAATAGAAAAAATTTCCATTTTTGGACAAAAATAAAAAAAATTAGAAAGCCAAGCACCAATTTAAAAAAAATTACTCACCCATCATTGCGGTTTACATGCTCTACTTTATAATTATTTAACCAAAAGCGCTTGGGTCCCACTGGAGTTTCCTTGAGTTCATCTGTGGTCAATGGGGTGACCCTGCAGCTATTCATGTTCATTTTTGCGCGTCCTCTACCTTGAATGCGAGGATCGTGTATATAGATTCCAGCAAAAGTATTATTAGTGTCCACTATTGCAAAGACATCATCATCGACTGTTGATAATACAATTTGCTCTTCGGTTGGCAACGGCCGAAAGGTTCTTGGCTTCGGGAGTATTGCAATTCGTTTATTTTCAGGAAACGTGTATCTCCGAAGTGTAAATTGCCTGTTTAGATTTCTATATGAAATAATTCGAATAAATTCAAGTTGATCAAGGCCATATATATGACCATCCGAACAAGGAAGTCTGGTAGGTGGAGTTATGTACGTGCGATGAGGAGACCGGGATCTGGAGCGATGAGAAGTTTCGGCTGGGGAATAAGACCTGGTCGGAGGATGCTGTCTTACGGAAGAAGAAGAAGGTTGATCGGTACGAGGAACTTTAGTAATAGGAGCGTCATCAGGAAAATGTTCAGACTGAGAACTTGTCTCTGAAAGAAAAAAGAGGCAATTGCATCTTCTTAAAGAACCAATCTTTTCGTATTAGTAATAACAATCTACATCGATACGTTCTGTTTGCAGAATAAATTAGTTTGTAGTGATGGTATTGTATTTTATTCTTTCATATTGAGACTGTTGTCATACGAAAATGCGAAAATTAATCCTATATTGACGATTCAATAATTATAGTTAAAAAGTTAAAAATATCATTGAACATAATCCCTTCACGTAATTCAAATAGAGGTAGGGATTAAAACACAAACATTATGTATTTCTGTTTTGCAAAAATAATTAATGAGATTGACTCAAAAATATATTCGCTCATTTTTTTCGCGTTCTATCGCTAATGCTTTTTTATTCCAGTTCCTTTAGAGTATATTTAAGTTAAAGAGAAGATGTGATGTTAAATAGTTTGAGTAATTAACTTCTGGAAATATGATACAGATAAATGCGGTGACAAAAGTCACAAAAGTCATGACAAGAAAGAGTAGACACTGCCGTACTCGCAAAGGAAATAATTAGAACCGCAGGAACCCTTAGCGGATAAGATGACGTTAGGACACAAAACTTTATTAAAACTGTGAAAAGCGCACGATTCAGTTGCATACAAACGAACTGCTGCTTGATTTCATTTTAACAGAAAAAATTGCGGATCATGCTGAGCGATCAATCCTGCACGTTTTAATTAATGATTATAAAGAATTATACTGGGAACTACTGGTAAAGTTGAGTTCCGGAACATATATAGAAATGTGTCACACAAAAGTAGAGTTTTATAGGTACGCACTAACAGCGTCAAAAATTACAATAAATGTTTTAGAAAATGCCTCAATAGGCCTTATATGGTTCCATCAGAAAATAGTCAGCCAGCCGTGCGAAAAAGCAGCTCTTCGAATTGATTAGAAATCTGCGATAAAGCGCTATATTATGAACATTAGAGACGAGATCGGGGTTCAAGTTAGACCTTGCAAACCGAAGTTTTTCAATAAGGCTCAAGAAGAAGCTTTTTGAACTGAGGATGTTGTTCGAGAAAAATCTAAATTTGATGTCCAGACCACCGTCTCAATCCACCCAACCAAAATCTGTCCCTTGGGTAGAGAATGCAGCTGCAGTGCAATCAATGTAAAATGCAAGGACACATTGAAGACCAGTTTTCTGCAAAATCTAATAAGGGCTCCAACTTTCAGATGTAGGGTCAATTATTAATAAACTGCCAAAGCATCGAAGTCATTTAACTCGAGAGAAATATCGCAAAAGTCAGGAAAATGCACACGAAAATTTAGTGAATGCCCCGATCCAATATCTTACGTTTCCGGACGACTTCAGTCAGCTTTATTACGACCAGGAGGAATTCAGCGCGATGGTTACTCGTTGATTCAGGATCCTCGATAAATTTATTAAAAGAATATTTTATTCCAAAAACACAAGTACAGTTAGGACCTCAAACTGACCTGTCCTACTAGCATCTGTTCAGTTTTGGACAAACAAAGCTCTACGCTAGACGTGTTTCGGTTTACGGACTTTTAACTGTTAGTAACTCAACAAATAAGGATGATATATCTACGGATATCGCCACTAAACAAAGTAAGGGGTGATTTTTAATTGGATCAGTTACAGAATCTTAAATATAAAATAATTAGTTTCCAAAAAACGAGTCCATCTCAACCAAGTAAATTTAATTCTAACCTAAAAAGTTCATTCTCAATTAAAATAATGAATGTTTGACTAAACTACTTAAATTAAAGAAAAAACTCATTTGCTACAATGAAAGTTAATTTTGTACCAAAATGAAGATTTTGTAACCAAAAACGTGAATACATTTTTTTTTTTAATTTCGGAAGAAGGATCTTTTCAATTGTAACTAACTTTCACTGAAAACAGGAACTTGGTACATTCCACGTACCAAGGAAAAATTTATTTTTTAACTTAAATTAATAAGTTAATCAAAACTTAATTTTTCTACAATCTAAAGTGAATTTGCATTTTTCTCAGTCATTTTCCGTCGTTTCCCGTCAAGTCGCCACCTTGATTATTAATTCATTATTATATATAAATATATTTTTTTTAAAGAGCGGAAAAGTCAAGATAAATTAATAAAAGAGTATATTATGAGGATAGTTAATAATGTTTAAATATCATTATTACTATTTTTATTTGTTAATAATATATTCTGCGCCTAGAGTAGAACGTGCCTCTGCCCCTTGGCGCAATGGATATTTTTTGTAGTAATTGGATGATTTCAAGCATTTTGCGAAATTCGGTGATGATGAATTCAGCCCATATTATATTTCAAATAAAGTTTAGCATGTTTTGAGGTAATTTTTGATCATTTATGGTCATTCTACAAGCTAATATGGTATCTTACCATAAATTGTCCAGAATTCAATTATAATCCGTTTGATAAATTGAAGGGAAATTCGTTATACATTTTGGTAATTTATGCTAATATTATAGATAATTTATGAAAACTGAAGATAAATAAACCCAAATTATATTTAATCATTGCAAAATTGTGATATGCTACCAAAATTTCCTTACAGTTCTCGCTTTCTTATGATAATTTTTTAATGCAAGAGCTCTTACACAACAATTCAACTAAAATAACTGGAAGCAGAAAATTTTTTTGTATTTTAAGATTTAAACAATATACGGTATTGAGAAAAATTTGAGAGAAGGGAAAAAAAATTATTTCAAAAATTAGTGCATGAAATAAAAAATATTAAAAATAAATAATTTGTAGAACTTGACAAAATTCGATTCAAAGCCTTTTGGAGTCTAACAGATATTAATTTAACAGGGTTTAATAATTTGATATTTTTAATTGCAGCTTAATTTTTTTAATCTACATTTTTTTAATCTGTAATATTTGATATGTAAATTAAATGTTGTATTATATTAAGTACATTTACCACTAAGTTGCACAAAAAAAGCGATAGCAGGTAGCAGGTTGCTGATAAGTATCTTCATTTTATTAGATAAATCTCGTCAATGACGCCTGATAAAAATTTTTCATGTCACATGGAAGACTGTTCAAATTAAAATAGTAATATAATAGAACGCGATCTCTGCCCTGATAATAAAATTTCCAGTTTCATATCTCAAGTAAAGATTATTATCAGTGAAATAGACCCAGGTTACGAAATCTGTATTTGACAAGTTTCCGCCAAACGAGAACTTTTTCTTTTAATACATTCTTATCTTTTTCATAATTGTTTTAATATGATGAATGCTATCTTTGATAAATCTTTACAAATATTCAAAACTCAATTTTTCAAAGATGGTTTTGCGTGCAGAAAATCAGGTCCATTTAAAATATAGTTTTTCTGTGATTTTCGGATTCAAAATAATATCAAATATGATTTTATTATAAATTGTCGAATTTTCATAATTGACGGATATTTTCTGGGTAAAAAGTTTTACTATTTTTTTATTTTAAAAGTAAATGTTGGTTTTTTTAATTTCTTGGAATTTTCTAATTTACAATTTACAAATTATAAATTTTAATTCTAAACAATTAATTTTTTAAATAAAACTTTTGATAATAAATAACAAAATAATAAAGGCAACAATTAGGCTCTCAATGTTCTAATTTAAAAAATATCCCTTTTTAAAAAAGAAAAATATATATTTTTCCAAAAAAAACGTTTGAACAAAAATAACAAGGAGGAAAATAATGGCTTTTATTTTTCTGCTCTTCTTTGCATTTTTTTTACTTTTTTTTTTTACTTTTTTTTTGATTATTAATAAAATCAATAATTATTTATTAAAAAGGTTCGCAGAAATTACTTAAAAAAATATTTGCATTCAGATTGATTCTTATAGAAAATTTTCAGAATGTTTCAAGTATCAGCCTTATGACAGAAAAATACGTTCAAAAAACAGAAAATTATTCTCTAAAAAATTTTCTGCTTAATTGCTTATTTATTATTTAGTCATAAATAAAAGCCCAAAGTAAAGTTAAAATTTCAGAAAAATTTAAGCAAATAGAAATTTGTGAAACATTAGCAGAAATTTATCAAAATTATGTAATTATTCAACAAAAAGTAGCATATGATACCAATTTAAAAAAATTGTTATCTCTGGCTTATTCTTTAGAAATTTTAAAAATAAGCAATAAATAATTATATAAATAATTACATAATTCTTTTAAAAAATTATACTGCTACAATGAATGACAAATTATTGCATAATTGTTTAAATAACTTACATTAAATCTAACAATTAAAAATTATTTAACACGCCTTGGTAAATATTTGAAATGAGAAATTTTTTTAATCCTATATTTTTGGTCTTATTCCTTACACATTAGATGAAGAGTAAAGTTTCTTCTCATCTTCAAATGGTGATTTTGATTTTACTTGCAATTATTTTAAATATTTTAACAAAGTATGTGCACCAACAAAATTTGGCTATTCGTACCAAACTTTCGGTGCAAATAGCAACAGCCTGATTAAAAACGAAATGTAAATTTTTGCAGACTTCAAACAAAACATTGAACAGCTTTTTAAGAATTGTGAAAAGAATAAAAAAATTTTCTTTAGATTCCTAGGCTAATTGAAAAGGTTTTTTTATTTTCAAATTTTATTCTGAAAGAATATTCAAAAAGATTTTCAAAACTGTCAGGATTTTCGAAAAATTGTAGGAAAAATTCGATTTGATTTTATAAAATTTTTATAGGTTCTGAAAAAGTTTATAAAATAACTTTAAATTCAAAAAATAATTCAGGCAGCTTTTAGATTTTTTTAAGATTTTAAAGAAAAATTTCAAGGATTTTCAAGGATATTTAAACTATTCAAAACGATAGTAATTTAACTTCTAATTTAAGAAATGTTCTGTTACATAAAGTTTGCAATTTTTCCATTTTTAATCTATCTAGATTCAAATTGCTTGAAATAAGATAATTTTGAAATTTTGAAAGTTAATTCATTGGTTTTTTAATTTAGAGCATTGAAAACAATTACGTTGACTTATATTTTTTTAATTGAATCTGAATTTTCAAACTCTAAATTCTTTAAAAATTGAGAGTTCTATATTGAGTGTTTTAATTTGTTGTTTACTTTGTATGACACCAAATGGAAAAATGTTATGCTTTAGGTTTCGAATTTTTTAATTTTGTCGATCGTAATAAGAATTAATCATTTAAACATTTCATCAGAAAATTTCTGAATACAAAATAGATATCTACCGTCTCTATTCATTTGACAATTTTAAATAAAATAACGTCTACTTCTAGATTGAAGATTTGAAACATATTACAGATTAGAATATAATAGTACTTGTTCACTTCGACCCATATAATAAATTCACCTACATATAAAACACAAGTGAAAAATTCTTTTGAATTAAAAAAAAATATTTATTAATAAAACAATTCCTTTTGATCACATGATGGCTTCTCTATATGTGTCATCTTCATTTTCAAATATTCCAATTGATTTAGTCATTAGCAGTATTTTAAGTAGGTGGATTAATATAAAAAACTGCACTCATTCACCTCTTGAAAAATTTGAAGAAAGAATTAAATTTCTAATGGAGAGAACTGTATGTAAATTTAATAATAGTTTTTATAAACAAATACATGGAACACATATAGGGTCTCCTATTTCTCCAGTATTAGTTGATTTAGTTATGCAGAACTTAAAATACCATGTCATAAAAAATTAAAATTTTCCTTTCCACACATATTATAGATATGTTGACCACACGTTTATTATTTCACCAAAAGATAAACTAGTTTACGTTGTAAACCAATTTAATTTTTTTCACCCGTTTTTAAATTCTAATGTTATAAGGATTGATTCAGACAATGTCATTACAGATTGGTATCGTAAAGATACTTATTCTGGTAGGTATTAAAATTTTCCCTCTAACTATCCAATACAACACAAAATTTCCGTAGCCAAAAATCTTATAGATACAAAACTAAAATTATGACATGAATCATTTCATATGTCAAACATTGAAGTTATTTTGTAAACCCTTTATTTAAATAATTATCTCATAGAATTTATTTAAACCCATATTAATCAAAAAAATTAAAACAACGGACGATTATCTCTCCAAAGAAACAAATGTAAATATCGCTAGAAAATTTGTTTTTAAACCTTTCGTCTCTACACCTTTTCATAAAAAGTTATCTTTTGAAAATAAAATAATTGTTAATGATTTTAATATCACAATAATTTTTCGAATTGAGTTAAAACAGGATAAATTTATAAAAGTAGGCAATGATTCTTTAGACAATTTTCATCTTACTGATGTTATATACAAAATTCAGTGTTCGAATTGGGAAAAATGTTATGTCGGTCAAACTGGTAGACCACTCTCTACGAGAACAAAGGAACATCATGATAATTTTAGACAAAATAAAAAAAAAACATAAAGTCATAGCTAAACATCAGGTCAAAACTGAACATCTAATTGTTTGGGAAATTCTCATACTTTTTCACCATGAACCTAACGAATTCAAGAATTCAAAAAACGGTAATAATTGTTTAAATGTAATTTCAGATCTACATAATTATAGTTCAATATATAACACAATCTTGGATTATTTAACTTTCAAAGTGGAAGCTTCTAATGTGTCCCCTAAGGGTTTACATTTTTCATTCACCCTCTTCCTATTCCTTAACACACCTTGCACCCCCTTTTGGTTATGGGAGGGGGACCTACAGCTTAAGGTGGGTTCCGAACCACCAGAACCTCGGTAAAGGTACATAGAAAAATTTCCAGAGGTATTGGCTCAGGGATCGAACCCCGGACCTCTGAGGTTAAGTCCGAGCGTCTAACCACTGAGCCACCGAGGCTCTTAACTTTCAAAGTATTAAAACCTTATAAATGTTAACTGTTAACCTTCTGAATATTTTTTTTTTAATTATGAACTTTTGTAACTCTTCCATTTATTTTTGTCTAATTTTAGTAAAAATTCATAAATACTCGACATGATTTGTTATGGAACTTTTATGTATATAACTCTATCCTGATCAGGAGAACGTTTTGTTTTGGAAACATCAAAGATTGGAATAAAGGACCCATTAACATTGCAATTCCTTTAGTCTGAAGTATGTCCTTTTTACTATCTTATTTTTAGCATGTGAATTTAATCTTACTATTTAAACTACCTTTAAAATAACACTTATCACTAATATAAGAAATCAACCTTTTAAAGTTTAGGGGTTCATTTGGGAAGGTTTCCATATACACTACAGATATAATGATTTTTTGAAACCTTGTCAGATCAAAAAATGGTCGTCTGTAAATTATTATAAACCTATAATTATTTCCCTTATTAACTGTTTAGTAAGTAATAGGAACGAAACTTGTTTTTTTTTTTCTTCTAGAGAAGACAGGCTGTGCAATTGACCAAAAATTAATAACTTGTGAACCCAAACCTCTTTCTTTTCTTTTTATTTCTTTCGTCTTCTTTTAATATGATCAAATCACAATAAAAAAATGACTATTGTTTTGGTAATCATCGAGCACCTTAATTAAGACAAAAATTCAAACAGGCAGGAACAGGATCGTGGTTTTGTTGCTGTTCCTGTCTGCTCGAATATTTATATACAGAAGGAACGATTTGTAATTAAAAAAAAAGTTTTATATTTTTTCAAAGGGAAAATGAGAACGTTTTGTGTGCCATTAAATAAGCATAAATATTTTTTAATTTTTATAATGTTTCAATGTTTTTTTCTATTGAAAAAAGTTCGCTGTAGATTAAATTTTCAATAACAGTAACCCTACAAATATTTTTTGTTCAAGTTGTTAAAGTGAATCAAATAAAAAAAACTAAAGACAAAATTTGAAATCCATTTTTCGGGCTAGGGTTGAATTAATTTACAAGAATGAAAAATATAAGAGTAAATTTAGATTGATTCAAGAGATTTTGATGAAAGAATATATTTGGAGAAAATTTTAGCAATGAAGAATTTCAAAACATGCCAGAGAATTCGATACAATTCATACGAAATCAAGAAAATAAAAAATGATTCAGTTAGATAGAACCAATTAGGAAGAAATTCATTGTATTTATACGAAGAAGAGTGGATGGCATTAATAAATAAGAATCTCATAAAAGGCGAATTTGAAAGCCCCCAGGACAATCAAAACAAATTTAGAATTGGAAAAAGATATATTAAATTTATCTTACCTCAATAGAATTTCTTGAGTTCTCTGTTTTAATATGTTAAATTAAGCCAATTAATTGATATTTTTATTTAAAAAAGATAGAATAGTGATTTTATCTGAAGAGAGTACTAAACAGGGAAACGAGAGAAAAAGTGGCAAAAATGATTGTAGTTGATTTAGAATTTAATATATATTTTTATTAATGAACAAACCATTTTTAACCATAATTGTTTACAAATATATCTTTTCTTAACCAATTTGAGCAATTTTTTGTTCTTTTGTGGCAAAAAAGTGACCTTTATTTTTGATAATTAAACATATCATTTTTATTAATAATTGTTTATACCAATATCTTGTTTTAACCACTTTTGAGTACTTTTTCGTACTTTTGTTGCAAAAAAGTGATTGTAATTGATTGGAAATCTGTAATATGTTCTATTCATTGGTATTACCTATTGAAGATAGCGGATTATTTTTATTAAAAAATTTTTTTTATAATTTTGTTTTCGTTCTTTTCTCTGTTAGACAGTTTGCTCTGAAATGCAATGGAAATCATCCGTTCACGCAAAACTTGATTTTTGGAACTGTTTAAAAAAACCGGGTTCTTTCTCTTATGCGTGGTAACATTTTTTATATGTTAAATAGGATTCCTTAATAAAGCGTTTTCTCAAAAGAAATTGTAGACCCGATTTTTTTGGGAAGAAGAGTACCAGATGCATGAACTATTAGCAAATCATTATCAGATTTAATGGCAAGTTCATCATTCTGTAAAACTTGAAATTAGGTCATATCTGAGCAAAAATCTGATTTAACTCCTGTACGAAAACTAGCAAGGTCGAAAGCTTCAATAAACGATGAAAATATTTGTACGTTCTTTTCATTACCCAGACTTAATCCTTCTACCTTTACCGAAGGTTACAACCAACATGTGATAATAATTTTAATCTAAAAGAAAATATTTGGCCTAAAATGGAATGGTTAAACTGTCGGATAAAAAATGGAATTTTTAACAAAAAAGTTTAATTATTAACCAAAGAATGTACTAAAAAGAATAAATTTTTAACAAAAATTGTGACATTAAAATTTTCAGATCTAAAATCAATTTTCAACGAAACAAGAATTTTAAGTTAAAAAAGAAAAAAATATCAATTTTCAAACTATAAACGATTAAGTTTAACCAAAAATAGTTGAAATTTCCTAAATGTTTCTTTTAATAACTCACTTCGCATTTAAGGATAAAAACGATAACATTTTTTTTAAAGTGAACATTTAAATTCTTCGAGTTCTAATGTTATGCTGTCGACTAGTGTACTGAAATAGTTTTATGTCAATAGAATGATGACTGCGAATTGAACATTTTTATTAAAAATTGCTTTCGTCTTTGCTTGACAATTTTTTCATTGTATTTCAAAATTCAATTCATGTAAAAACTTCAATTTTCATTTAAAAAGTGTTTTTTTTTATCAAAATGCTTTTTTTTGGTAGAAAATTTACCTTCTGGTATGAAAAATAATATTTTTTGTAAAGCTTCATTATTTTTTTTTTAAATTCAAGTATTTTCTTGAAATATATATATTTTTTTTGAAATTATTTCGTTAAGCTAAAAGTTAAACTATACTATTTCTGCTTGAAAATTTATCTTTCTTAGTTGACAAATTTAACTATCTGGTTAAAAATTAATGTATTTTTTAGAAATTGGTATTTTTAATAATTCCTTTTTTTTACTGAAAATTTTACTATAGTATTCATGGTTGAAAATTCACCAAATGTATGGAAGAAACGTTTTTGATTTCAAATTAATATTTGTTTTTTTTAGTTTAAACTTCGTCTTTAGTAGAAAATTGATTGTTTAAAAATTTTTCGCTTCTTTTGGAAAAATAATTTGTTTAGCTAAAATGTAATTATTTGGTTAACATTTCTTTTTTTCTGAATTTTTGTAACGAAAATGTAAAAGTACCATTTTTGGTTAAAAGCTTTTCTTTTTTAATTTTAAATTCAACTATAAGGTTAACGAATTATCTTTTTATTATAATATTATTTGCATTATTTTTTTTGCATTATTTTATTATTATTATATTGCATTATTTTTTATTTGCATTATTATTTGCATTTGCTCCTTTATTTTAAAATTGAAATATTCTATAGTAAATTTGATTGTTTTTTTTATTGTTCAAAATTGACGTTTTAAATTAAAAACTGACCTGTTTCATTTTTGGATACAAAGGACCCTACACACATCTATGGAAAATATGGTCCCGGTCAAATTGGCTGAAACTTTAGTATAATTTAGTTTATAATTTCCTGGTCAAATAAAGTCATTAGACACTGGGACCCATTGTCACTTGTCATGGACGCGAGAAGAGTTCCACGGACCATCGAAGAGTGTTTGGCACCACGCTCAGGGATCATTTCGAACTCTCTGTTCTTTTTATATTTTGTAGTTTTTCACTCTCAAACAATAACAGCTATGCCTGAATGCCGAGAAAAGGATACTTTTTCGTGGCTGTTGTACCAAAGTTAACGTTTCATGTACACTCGAGGATTTCCACAGAACCTCTAGGACTGTTTGGCACCACGCTCAGGGATCATGCCGAACTCACTTTCCCTTGAACATTTTGTAGTTTGGAACACCGTGAACAATAATATCAATGGCTAAAGGTTGACAAAAGGATACTTTTTCGTCTGTCTTGTATCGTATTTCGCTTTTTATGCAGATGTGAACAGTTGTACCGCTCCTTCAGGACTGTTTGGCACCACGCTCAGATATCACGCCAAGATCTCTCTTTAACTGGTATTTTGTAGTTTGAGATCCCCCAAAGCTTCTGAAGAGATTGTTAAAAATACGAGGATATGCCTGTACTGCAGTCTAAGCATTAATATGGAGATGAATAATTTAGCACTTGATCCTCATTGTCTGATACTCAATGTTTTCAAACAATGAATAAATAGTTCTGGTATATTTTCTAATAGAACGTACGATGTGATCAGGTTGTGGGTAAAATGTAAGGGTTAATGTTTTTGTAAACAAAAATATTTACATACCGGAATCAACTCGTTCTTGACCTGAACATTTGGATGTGAGTGGCTTTATTCCAAAAGCCCTACTGCAAGGTTTAGAATTTTTCAATAGGCCTTATAGTTTGTCTGATGTCCAGTTGCAATATTTTTTGCAAGGACTGCGTGAATTATCGAAGACTGATGAGCATGATTTAAATAATGAAAAAACGTTTTTAGAGGAATATTTTAATGCAATATTTTCCATTACACGCCAGTCACTCAGGGATTTTTATACGTATTGCGATGCTATACTAAAATACTTTATTTGCGAAGAAATTGGTCGAACGAAGTTTGACCAGGACCAAGGGGGACATTTGAATGAACCACCAATTTTGATCTGGAGGTGAATTGTCAAGATGAAATGGAAGTAGGACCCTTTTCTTGAATTAGAACCCCTAGATTTAACTGCGGATTTGAAAAAAGCGGGAATATTTACGTTAAAAATGACCGGTGGAAAAATGGTTTTTGTGACTTCGGAAAGATAAAAAATCCCTGTGAAATTTTTGAGAAACAACCACATGTCCATTTTCAAAATCACAAAAACCATTTTTCAACAGGTCGTTTTTGACGTAAAATTTCCCGCTTTTTTTAAATTCGCAGTCAAAAATAGGGGTTCTAATTAAAGAAAAGGGTCTTACCTAGAATTGACCATGAAAATTGACCTGAAGTTTGAAATTGATGGCCCAGTCAAATGTCCCCCTTGGTCCCACGCCTGAAGTTCTAAAAGTGATTGCCTATATAGATGGACCATCAATTTTAGAACACTCATGTCAACATGCTGATTTCATAAAGGTTGCTAATTAATTAGGCCAGCCTTTGTTGTAGCTCCAGGTGGCTATATTTTGGATATTAATGGGTGCTAATATTCTGACACTCGAAAGAGCTTAATAATACATGCTTACTAATAAATTCGAAATCGATGTTAATGGGCTGCAAGAATGGTTCGAAAACGATGACATTATCATTGTGGACCATGGTTATCGTGATGCTCTACGGCTTCTTAAAAATCTTGGTATTAACCATACTGTGCCACCTCTATTAGTTTGTGGACTCTATTAATTTTATACAGAAGAAGCAAATGACTAAAGATTGATCGATAAGACAAAGTGGATCAAAGTAGAGACACGAAATGACCATATAAAATCTTTTTTTAAGTTCTTCTGAAATCACAAGAACATGACCATCATAAACATCAACAAGTATCGCCCTTGCAGACAGATGGCTAAAGCGACCATAGACTTAGCCCAAACAATGTTACAATAATCACGTGAACCCAAAGTGGTCCAGACCAAAGTTACAATTGACACCCTGCATACAAGGAATGCCAGGTGGATTTTTCTTACGGAACACCAAGTAACTCATTTCCCTAGGCAAGATATGAATTATCTAAAGCAACTGAAGGAAGGAATCTTGATAGATTAAATCTAGAAGGTTAAATTTAGCTGAATCTATCAGGAGCTTACATCCCAGATAAGTTTGACGCGGAGCGAATGGAAGATTTGGAGTTGGGCGAACATGTTGATGAACCGGGTTTAATCAGAGTGCAAGTGTATTCTTGTTCCAGACGCACAATAAAATATTAGATCTGGATATCCTATGTAGAAGATAACTAAGTTCAAGCAGCTGATGATCAAGAGCTACAGCTGGATAAAGCATAAAACAATGAACAAATGTTGGGGCACTACTGTACTTGCAAAACTGGGGCCTGGAGAGTTGGATAATGTGCACTTGCAGTAAGCATATTATAGTATTTAGGACACGCGTGCCATTAGTCAGCAGTAAAGTATCCAAGTAGAGCTACGGTTAATAATATTGCGGATGCGGTACAACGGGAATAGTAGAATGATATACCAATACTCGTCTTGTTTGAGGAAACTGATTATCATTGTTGTCTTTACTGACCAGAGCATCATCCAATACCAAGCCATACACTGATGTTGCTATAACTGTTTTAAATACTTCCCGATTTTTCTTTCATTGGCCGGATCGCATCATAATTTTGCCTTAACTGGCTGGATAATACTCATAAAGGGTCAGTGGAACTCCTCGAGTGCTCATTGCGTCTGAAGAAGAAAACTTTGTCGCGTGGATTCTCTATCATGCTGAATGAGGTTTTCCTGCTAATAAAAAACTGTTGTTGGTTACAGTTAAACGTTATCTAATGAGTATAGAAATGGATAATCCTTTCAACAATGCTCGACCAAGGTACAAATGGTATCCACTGTTCATGAAGTGGCATAGCAACTTGAGCATCCATTCTGCTCAAAACCTTACCACTACGCGGGCATCTGTATCGGAGAGTGACTTACGACAGTTGTTTGCTAAATTAAAGATATACCTAGATCGACAATCTAAAGGACAATCCTGATAATAGTCTATCAAGTCTCCACAGTGATACTGAAAAAGAAGCAGTCTCAGATTTATCTACAAGTTGCCCATCAATTTTAACAAGTCAATGTATAGTAACTGACTTTAATAGCGACAAAACTTAAACAACAGAACAAACAATCTTATAAAAAACTCTGAATCAAAACGCAGAAGCTAAGGTGCTTACAAATAAGTATACTTATTTTTAAAAAATATATGGCTAACATAGCATACCATATTTTAAATAATATTTTTAATGTATGCTTACATTCTAGCTAACGAGGATTTAAACATCTCTCATGAAATTCGCAAATTTGCAAAGATCCTACAATTTAAAACGAAAAAGAGGAAAGTTGAAACGAGTAAGGTCAGGGTCAATACTGCAGGAAAAGTTATGGAAACATTTCAGAAAAAATATAATGAGAAAATATTAAGACAAACCCAAACTGAATTAAATAAAAAAAGAAAGAAGAGAAAAGGGCACTGAAAGACAAATAAAAGACCGTAGCTAAATCTTTCCGAAAAAAAGAAACAGTTAAGTAACGACAAAATAATTTAAATTTACAAATTAAAGCTCTTAAAATTGCCATAAAAAACTAAGTGAATAAATAAAACCGAGTTGTATTAGAAGAGCAGATGAACACCTTAATCAATAATATTGCAGAAATTGAACGAAAATTTGTAAATGTTGAAGTGCAGTCCCTGAAATCAAAAATAAAAATAAAACAAGAAAAGATTCAAAGATTTTTTATAAATATAATTAGGTATTTAAACTATCACCAAACATTTAAAGACTGTATTAAGTTTATTGTAATTTAGGAGATCAAAAATAACTTTTTTAATTTAAGGAGAAAATGTTTGTGTTCACGAAAGTTTTTGTTTTATTCTTAAAACACAGCATTCAAAATAGAAAAATTAAATTTTTATACAAACGACAAAAGCTACAAAAACAATAAGGAGGCCAAATTTGTTCGCCCAAAAAACAATGCATTCAAAAATGATCTGCAAAGTCATAATAACACAAAGTAATCATAAGACAAGATACAATAACATTTCAACTCATAAAATTTGTCGCCTAAACTATAGCCACAAATCTGTCAGCCACTTTACGCTAGGATGTTTATTGACATAAAATATTAAATAACATTTAATAATGCTAGACTAGTCGTAGCAGATTTTATAAAATTAATTTTAGATGAATATTGAGAAATATTTAACAACTGTATTAATTTTTTTTTTTTTTCCGAGGCAATTTTTTTGGTAGAAACATTTTTCAAACTTTTAAGGAAGAACTCGAATTGTTTAAAAAATGCTTAGATTTTTTTATTCTAAAAAATTTACAAAGTAAGGGTTTGTTTTAAAACTATTGTCGGGCTTAGAAGAGAATTAAAATTAAAAAATATGAAAAACTTACAAATATTTATAACTGGCAAGTAGAAAAAATCTTGAATTACAAAATACACATTCTGCTTTCTTTAAAGTTTTCTCTAGAACTATAAAATGTATTTTTTAAATCCAAGGAAAGTTCATTGAATCAAAAGTCTTTGGTTCAAAATCATTGTATTGGATGATATAAATTTAAAAGATATTTCCTAATGCTATAATTTATCAAATAAGAACTATGAAATTAAAAAAAAAAAACTTGCATTACATTTCGTTAAAGATTATTCCTAACGTAAAATTTACATATTATTTATAAAAATATTTTAAGCATTAAGAAACATTTATTTTATAAAAAAATGTAATTACTGTGCTTTTAAGGAATAATGTTAATTATGCTTCGTAAATTTGCAAATTCGAAATTTTTATATTTTGGCAATTTTATAATTAAATCATGAAAGTAACAAAACACAGAAAAACATAATTATTATTATAAGAATTGCTTAAATAAAATTTCAGATAGAGGAAAATTTTTGATTTATAGAATTGCCGAAT